>JAANSK020260795.1:0-12397 GCA_011763485.2 Isoetes engelmannii | reverse complement strand
CCTTCCCTTGGATGCTCGGCCCTCCCGAGTAGTCCGGGGTATCCGGAGGGCCCAACTCAATGGTGTCAGCCATTGGGGAGGGGAATTTTCCTGACGGTATACGATGGGAGCATCGTATAGTGCCAGGGAGCGTCACAAGAATCTTGAATGAAATGGGAAGCTTTTGACGAGGTCAAGAAGCTATAGTACTGTCGATCAATTTAAGTTGCACTTGACATGGGTAAGTCACGTGGTGCAACCATAAGGGTTGTGCTATTTAGAAAAGTCGAGAATGACTTGGATCATCTCTAAGCCTTGCTCTAAGCCAAATCATGAAGAGCAAGGCTAGGCACAACAAGAACCTCTCATGAGAGTTTTGGTATGGAAAACATGGCGGTATCACTAGGAAGTGGTGAAAACTAAGGTCCATATAATTCCATAAGTTGTTGAGAGTTTGCAAGGCCAATTAGTCATGTTAGACTGAGTTGCTTGCCTTTTTGCATGACCTATGTATTAGCATCAAGCATTATATGGAAGAACACCATATTGATTGATGTATGGATGGAGCATAATGGTGCTTCACTTATGATGCAATGGTGTTTAGGAGATCGATGATGACACCTATTTAAAAGATCATTTAGAGCTAAGGATGACAAAGTCTAAAGACTTATGTCAAGTGAGAGAGTAGTTCCTTGATGATGAATCTACCTAGAGTCGTGATCTTTAGAAATCAATAAGGTCAAATAGTTGGTAGTTAAAACCTTTAGCTCTATAGAAAGAGCATGAGCGTCGACTTAAGGGTCTTCTTGCTCAATCTTGCAAGGCAAGGCACTTGGGTTCTAGTAAGCTTGGACTAGGAACACCACCATATGGTAGTTTAGGGAGTAACCAAAACTCTTATAAGCAAGGCTTAAAGAGTGGCCAAAACTCCTATAAGTATATCATCCAAGCTGAGTAATAAATAAGTTCCATGTTAAAGCTATAAGTTGGATGCATTCACTTCCAAAAGCAAAGGATTGCTTGATTTTCTTGGAAGGGGGAGGAAAAGGATTTCGTAGCGTCTGGAAAGAATAAGCAAGATGGAATGCGATAGCATTATCAAACTTACCACATGGTTGGTCTAGAATGTTTGATGAAGAAAAATTGCTTATTCTAAGCAAGTTCCCTAAGAAAAATGTATCGTGAATTGGAATATGAATGTACAACCCAAAATCGTTGAGGAAAGGGTTCACATAATAAGGATATGTAGGTTGTCAGACTTAGGAAGGAAGTTTTCCTAGAGGAATGGTGTTATGCTAGTAGGGTCAAGCATGCCATGGAAACCCAAAAAAGGGGCAGAGTCTGAACCACCACTACTTGTTATCAAAGTAGTATACATGAATATAAGGATTCTTGATAATGCTTGGAGTAAGAGAATCAACTCTAGGAGTTGTGATAGAGAATCCAAGTGGAATTCATGATTAGCCATAATTGATGTATTGGCTATTTATAGAGCAAAGTCTCCAAAATGCAAGAATTAACTTGGGGTTAATGTTGCGAAAGATCTCTGATAAAACATTAAAGTGTGAGTTAAGTGGTATTATTGCGAGAAGTTGCTTATAATTAGATCTCTGGGAGGGTATTTAGTTATTACCAATGTATTGCTTATAGAATGCAGGGTCTTATGTAGCATATTATTCTTAGATTTAGGATTAAGAATATTAAATTCACATGGGTTAGTGAATTCACTTGACTTAGTTGCACTAAGTGAGGATTAAGGTACAAATTGGGCCTCTGTTCTAGTCCAAAGAGTTGGCAACTAGGTATTAATACCTAGTTGCAAGGTTCCAACTAGGTATTATAATACTAGTGGCAAGGTCAGTACCTTGAGACCATTAGTTAAAGATATCCCGATATCTGGACTCAGGGAGGATCAACGAAGACAACATATGAGCCGAGTTAGAACCTGTGAGTGGATTAGGAGTGCACCCTATTCCGCATAAGTCAACTCAAGAAAGAAATAGTGTCCAAAGATTGTGACAATACTCCTAGCACAATACTCCTGAGATGATTCTAGACACTCACATTCGGAGACTGTGCAATAAGAGTATTGCAGAGTACTGGATCTTGTCGCGAGGTCATTCACTTCCCGAATCTACATTGGAGAGTGAAAAGTACATGCAGCCAAATCCTCACCCGATTCAAAACCTTTGGATACCATGGAAGGATTAGTGGAGTCAATATGAGGTCAGTTTTACCTAGAAGTAAAAACTTAGAGACTTGCATCAGGGATGGCAAGTAGGACGTCTGCTAAAGAATGAGCTATGAAACTATGATCACAGGGTGATCCAGGGAACGGGTTTTTGAAGGGACTAGAGTATAAAACCATTATCACAGGGTGAGCCAAGGAACGAGTTTCTGCAAGGACGAGAAGATGAAACCATGATCGAGGTGATCTAGAGAACGAGTTTCAAAATGGACTAGATGGTGAAACCTTGGTCATCGGGTGACCTAGGGAATGGGTTTCAAAATACACATACTCTCATCATCCTTGTGGGCGAAGGATTTGAAGGGGGAAGGGGGGGGGGGGATGTCGTGAACATAGGTTAGGCCCTAGGTCATAAGCCATATGTTATATACATATGTTGGTCCCTAGATCATATAGGATCATTAAACCTAAGGATTAGAGGTTTAAGGGACTAGTGGCATAAGGAGGTGCCAAGAGGCTGCATGCATGCATATGCGTGGCGGCATGCCACAAGAGTTAGTACCCTATATAAGAGATCATGGATCTCAAGGTAGAAACACCATGAAGAGCCGTTCTGGGAACGATTGGGAACTGCGCTATGCAGTAGGGTTGATTCGAGGGATCAACGTGAGTTTGGCGTGGGGAACCCAGGGAGTTCATGGTAGCCAGGCTTGGCCTCTTCCATGGGGTTATAACATTCTGATCTTCGATATCTATGGATTGCTGGAACAATCCACCTTTCAAGCTTTGGATGTATCACCTTTAAAAAATAATCAACAATCTCAATAAACACGAAGAGATGAGGATTATACCTAACCTGGAAAGGGCAGTTTGTTATTAAATGCTTTACATCACACTTTCAGTTTGAAGAAATGCCATTATTACATATCCTACTCTTTGTTCCTGGATTGGGACCACATCAACTCAAATTCATTTGAGCCCAACTCCATAATCATTACCACATCATTAATCATTTGCATTTTGTTTACAATCAAAATACTAAGAAAACATTCAAAAGCAGCTTTGACCACCACGAAATGCAACATGCTCAACTAATTTAAGTTGACTGGACATGTTAGAAATGATTATTTCGACAAGCTCCACTTTAAAAATCGGCAATAAACCTCATATGTATAACTAGTATGAATTATAACTATAATTACTCATATAAAGGACCATTTGTATACAAAGTCGTGTCCTGTTTGCTCTTCACCAGTCATACGGGTTCTCTCAATATGATAGATGTGCATGCATGATAGATGTCACAATGTTAAATAAAAGGCTACACAAATACAACCTGCCAAACTTTGCATTTCCCATGCCAAAAAAAGCAGCTTGAGACAAAGTAATAGAATGTTTCCAGTGTAAAAAAAAAAAAAAAAAAATTAATAGTGTACCTTTGTAATCAAGTCTGGAGATCCTTGAGAAAGCTTCTCGTCAGACTGAGTAAACTCTTTCTCTCGCCTCCCACACCTCCCATATGCCATGGCAATGGGTCCACAATGCCTCAAAGTCTGTTAGAAGGAGAAACGAGCAAATTGGCTCTTCAAATGGAATGCGCAGAGCACGAAAAACGAGGAGGATCACAATAATTTGAAGCAGTATCTTGATGCATGTTTCCTTGACAAGCTTTGGGATACGGGCACTTTGGGACATGTAAAAACTGCACACTACAAAAGCCAGATTACCCCATGCGGGCACCTTTACCTCTGAAGAAGCACAAACTCATCGTCTCAATCCGCACAGGTGCACACCACCTCCGAATTGAGATAGTAGATAGATCTGAGAGACATGAGATAACAAGCTATGTCAATGTTGCCAGCTGGGAGTTATTGAGGATGAGTGCCACACTCTTCAAGGCTGCCCAACATTTGAGTCTACCAGGATGCGCTATGTTGAGTTGATTCTATCCATGTGATGCTACACATGACTTCAGTGGGGATACTGGGTTCACATCTCTAGGAGGTGATGGATCTGTGCAGCCAATTGTGTCCTCCAACACTTCGTTGATATGTACCATTGTACAGTTTGTCAGCAGGCTTATTACTGCTAAAATTTTTCTCTCGTAAACCCTTTCGAGCGGGGGTTTTTCAATCCCGTAGGCCTTTTGTCTTAGTGGACAGTAAAAACCAATTCAAATTAATTCAATTCAATTCTAACTGATCCTTTTCTTGAGAGTTTTTACTGTCAGAAGCGAGCTGATGCCCTTCATTTGTTTGAAGAGTTTTGCTGGAGTCTTCATATAACAAAATTTGGTTAATGAAATGAAGGCTACTCTTATGCTGTCACAGTTATCTGCATGGAGCAAGTGAAAACATGAAATTAGAAGCTACTAGTGTTCTTAACTTCTCGAGAATTGTTCCTCAAGGCTACTAGTGTGTGGTACTAATTCCCAATCCCTGAGCTGACAAATCAAGTAAATACCCCCATCTTGACACACCACAGAGACATGTCTCAGTTGTCTCTGTTACAACTTCATCACAATTTTCTTAGCTCTCTGTGTTGTCACCTGTATTGAATAGACGGGGTTAAAGGGTGTGTGATTTCTATGCCTATTAGCATATTCTGTAGAGCTTTCATAACAGCGGAGAAATTAGATTTGAGTACGGGTACCTTTGGACGACGCCGAAATGGCCACAACACACCGGATTTGTATGGTTTCGGACAACTCACACCCTAATCATGAAAGAAGCAACTCACGGGCAACTGCATTCCAATCAGACAAAAAAAAAATCAACATGTACAAAATAGGAGACATACTTTATATTTGTAGGAACCAGCTAACAGTCCATGGATTCGCTTGTAGGCGGAAGGACCGTGGCATAGCAAAGGGAAGGAGATCTAAGGTGTCGGGCCACTGTTGTTGCAAGACTCGACGGGTCTAACTCAGGAGCACCAGCTATGGCGATTGGTATCGTTATGTTGTAAGCAGGCAAAAACTTTGAGTTTTTTTTCCCTCTTGCACCCCTACGTGTCGGCAAAACAGAAAAAAAAAACCTAGGAATTCATTCTAGCAAGTTTATATATGTTAACATAAGTAAATTGTACATCTCCAAATTTCTGACTCAAGATTACAAATCATTACCCAAGTATGGACCCATCTATGTTGAAAAGATGCTGCCTATATGCCACCATATGCATCAAGTATACTATGTTTACGTGAAATAGCACATTTTGACAACAATTCATTTTCTATTGATGTACTAGAAGTCATTTTTCCCATTGTCCAAGGTCAAGATAATGGAGAACTCAAGCTTGTAGGGCTGGCCAAAGATCTTGAACAATGTCTTAGGATTAGTGAAATAAGAGGTCTGATTTGGACCTTCTTGATTGCATAAAATTTACGCAGCTTCAGAACTTAAACTCAAAGAAAGAAAGAAAAGAAAGAAAATATTTAATTTTCCATCTAGGAGACTATCAAGTCTATTAGATGTTGCAAATACATAAGTAGCATATATCAATCCTTCCTTCCTTCCTTCCTCTCCTAGTTCATTATAAAACATTTCTAATAGTTGCTTGTAGCTTTTAATTGATATTTCTCTCAACTCTTGTGCTTCTATCAGAAAACGCCCCATCAGATGTCCTGCTTGAGCAAAGAAATCCCGGGGGGGGGGGGTTTCCAAGTCCATTTTTTCTCTTAAATTCTAGTTTGCATGGCATGATATCTAATAAAATGCTCCTCATCTTCCACTTTGCCCGAGTTACATACTTTACATAACTATTTGTCTCGATTGAAATCCCCCATCTTCCTACCTCAATCCCCAGTTGAAGTGAGTTGAGTCTCGTCCTGCAAATAGTATGTCTCTTGTGCTCAGATATTCCATCCTCCAGATATGGCATGGGTCGCAAGTATGGGTTCACAACCTCACGATAGTACTTTATTATGGTACCTCCCTCTGGCCAGGTTATGTTGGACATTGATTCTTACCCAATCTTAGATGATTGCTTTTTCTGGGGGCATGCTATTTAATGACATCCCCCAATGTTCTAGCCATTTCTTTACATCTGCTACCATTCTTAGCATGGAATTAGTGCTTGAATTTCCCAAGATCTGGTGTAGTTCGCATAATCAGATGGTTATAAGCAAAAAACTCATGAACAAGATGTCCTAATCCAAGAGTAAAAGTAAGATGTTATTCCATCGTGGATAATTTGAAACATGATGACCTGAAAAATGAGGCAGGCAATGAAATCAAAACAACAGATGGCAAAGAACTTTAAAACATAACTCCCTAGTGTGAATAAATTTTCAGCTATTCGAATCCTAACGGAGGTAGGATTGGCGTGCATCAAGCTGAGAGCAGAATAAGCATATTTAATAATAACAAAATGGATTCATCATACCTAAAAAACGCAGACATCTCTTCATAGAATGGATCCCCAACCAGGGTACCCATTATATGCAATACCAGGATTAGGGTCTACCTTCCCATAGCTAAAAATTTAGGTTCAAAGCATGTAGCCTACTTGCAAAGCCCTGGTAGTTGTTCTTATTAGCTGAAGCATGCGAAATCAGACATTGAACTTCAAACATATTTAAGGAATGGAAATCGTTCATTACCTGAGGAAGTGGTAATGATTTACCCGAGCTATATCAGGAACCAACCCGACACACAAAAGCTGGCCTTGGATCTTTTGCAGATTTTACAAGTTCTAAATATGAAATGGGACTTTATATAATATCTAAACTATATCACACGGGCGGGAATTCATGTAAAATGTATTAAAGGTTTGTAAGCAGTAATTTTATATTTCTTTGCAGCTGGATGACGGATTGGACTCGAAAAAGAAATTCCGTGAGGCTATACATCATCCTCGCTTGAAGGTCAATGCTTGGACGCCATTCTTGACAGCCATCTCCCTCCTTTCTTTAATGAAAAGATTGCTGACAATTTTGTTCTCAAGGGTTCTCCATCCTAAGGGTACCCGACCAATTGCAATGTAAGGGCAATAACATTCAAGCTGAGAGTTGCCATGGGAATGAGAGTTCCATTTACAATTTTAAGCTGAAATAGTACAGTATTGAGTGAGCACGAGATTGGGGCCAGACAGCCAAAGCCCGCTTGTCTACTTCAGATCATGCATCCATTGAGCCACACCTTCATCGTAAGCATGTAGTAGTCTGGGGGAGTCAATTTTTTTGGCATATTTTGTATTAGGGTACATGATGTTATTTCAACATACTTCGACACATTATGCAAATAATATGTCCGCGCCCTTGTGCTATCATAAAAATGAATGGTTACCATGAAAGGAATTCCAAACCCCTAGAACTAGGATTTATACCCCATAAGATGACCTTTCTACCTAGGGCTAGGCTTTGTTAAATCCCAACATCTAAGGGATGCGGCGCTAAATCCCAACATCCAAGGGATGCGACTTGATAGTGGAATCCTTTTATTTCGGCTTACCTTGAAGATTATGTTACACTTCAAAATCAAAAGGGTGCTCCACTTTTTTGAAGACTTTCTCAAACCCTAGAGGAACAAGATCAAACATAGTGCACGAGAAGATCCTTCCAGAGACCAACAATATGCCTACTGATAAATCTCAAGTTAAGGAAATGATTCAAGCAACCCGGTGGTTATAAAATCATACACGTATGTGTAAATGATTGTGATATTTTATCCACTTGTCAAGCATGAGAAGTTCATCCATTGTCTAGTATGTACTCTGTAATGCACCGAAATATAAGGACAATCTCAAGGGAAAAACAGTAGCTCATAGGGTTCTTTGACACTTTCCAATAATCCCAACGTATATGCATCATCACTTCTCATAATAGTTGTACACTTATTTCCAGTACTTCTATGTTGCCTAATTTGTTCTAATGTTTTACATAGGTTAAAGCTGATGTTCCATTGCAAAACATTGGCTAGCTTAATGGACTTCATGGCTAAACATGCATCTAATGATGATGTTGTGCGACTCCTAAGCGACAGTGCAGCTTGGAAGCATGTGAATGCAACATGGTCTGACTTTGGAAAAGAACTACATAATGTGCGTCTGGGACTAGCCACTAATGGTGTAAACCCGTATGGTACATAATCGACTGCATGGTCTGCATGGCCAGTGATGCTAGTTAACTACAACATACCCAGCCCCCATGGTTGTTGATGAAGAATGGGCACATTATTATGACTTTATTGATACCTGGGAAGAAAAACCTAAGTAATTTAGATGTGTACCTAGGAATAGTCGTGGATGAGTTGCTGCCTTTGTGGAAAACAAGTATCCAGGTCTATAATGCATATAAAATGACGTCTTCAATCTCAAAGGTATACTATTGTGGACTATACATGACTTTCTTGGATTTGCCGAGTGTGCTGAGTTTAAGACATCCGGCCACTTCGCTTGCATGATATGCGAGGAAAGTTGCAGCACCGTCACTCTAAGCACCTGAGTAAAGTGGTATACGAGGGTTATAGGAAATATTTGCCACTCACACACCCCTTCAGAAGCCAGCGTACTAGTTTTGGTGGCAGTGTATATATAGAACCACCAAGTGGAATCACCATATGAGAATAGGGTGAGCGTTGGGATAAGAAAGTTGAAAGTGGGAATCCGCAAGGGAAAATCTACAGGGGAGGGTGCCTGCCATATTGGACTGACTTATTGTTTTTATCATTGTCTGCACCTGATGTGGGAGAGGCAAATTATGATCTAATTTCTGCTACTTGGATGGAAGACAAGCAACGTCGCATTGTGCCATTGTGAAACATATTAATATTGCTAAAACTATGAGTTATTTTGGATCTTTTTGTAGTTATCAAGACTTGAAACTATATTATATAATCTGGATGTTTTTTTCCTTATGATATTTCTGGTTTAAGTTTTGAATGTCTTTTAAAAACTTGGACATGCAAAAGAATGGCACACAAAAAATGTGCCCTTCAAATTGAATGGCAAGTTAAAAAACTGCCCTTCAAAAAAAAACTAGGGCTCCCATTCAAATTTAAGGCTCGTTCAACACCTTATGCCAGGATGGACCTTAGGTTAGCAATACAAAAAAAAGAGGCATGGATTCGAGGTGAAGGGGAACGACCTCCGCCGGCAAAATGGGTTGCTAAAACTGACCATCGAACTATTTCTGGTGATTTGAAGCTCCTTAGGACTCCAACTGGCTACATGTAATCACTATGAACCTCATTCACGAGTGTTGGGGAGCTAACTGGTTTGAAGTCCCATGACTGGCATAAGTTCTTGCATGTAAGCAATCGATGTCCATATGCATCATAATGAATTGAGATATCTGCTTATATTTGGTGTTTGCAAAATGCAGTTCTTCATGCCTCTGACCTTTAGGGGAGTTTTAGACAAGGGACCATTGGAGGCAATAGTGCGCTATCAAAGGTCATAAGGTGCACACCAGTTATCCTTCCTTCCTTCCTTCCTTCCTTCCTTCCTTCCTTCCTATTTCAATGTATTGATCTTAGTGGTCTCCTATATTTTATTTATGCCTAAGACTTTTATTTTTGGACGTTATAGGTGGATGTGTCAAAAAACTACCTTAAGGCACGAAATTGAGGAGATGAAAGTGAAAATGGTTGAGGCATGTTGCTTGTTGTAGGAGTTCCCTACGAGCTTTCTCGACAGTCAGGTCCATGTTTTGGTACATGTTATTGAGGAAGTGGAGCTTGCGGGGATTGTTCATGCTAGATGGATGTTTTTCTTGGAGTGCTTTATGAAGGTATTGAAAGATATGGTGCGTCAAAGAGCATGTCCTGGAGGTAGTATGGAAGAGTGGTGGCTTGCGAAAGAGTCTCTCTTCTATATGACAGAGTATATTTCCGTCGTCCATCCGGATGCACCTCGTGTATAGAGCGATGAAAGGGACAAGAAGATTGTGGGGGCAATGACAGAAAGCAATGGAACACGGAAGTCATTTTCGCATGATATTATCGATAATGTTAATCAATTTCTTCTCCACAATTCGGCTCCAATAGAAAAATGGATTGCTCGTTATGAGAACACAAAAGTAGAAATGGAAGAAAAGAGGTCACACTATACGCCATGTCACCCTACATGTGGATGCTATAGAAATATACACAATCACTTGAATGAAGATGCCAATGCCATACAATTTGATGTGTAGATACTCATTAGGCTCATTACTATTAAGGTTTTTCCCTTGAAAGCCCTTCTAGGCGGTGGTCTTTTAGTCCTAACTAGGAATGCGCTTACTGCGCCTATTGTTATCAAGTACGCATCATTGCATGACATTCCGTCGACGTGGCGCTACCCGTCAACATAGCATGTCGGCAAGTCACGCGTGCAGACATGCAACATGAAATCTGCGTGGTGATGTTGATTGACATCGCGCTGTCGTTGAATGACCATTGACTGGTCAACGTTCATAATCGACATGACCTATCATTAAGCAACGGCAAGTCGTCAATTAACCTCCTCGTGACGTCGTTTAACTACCTTGATCCCTTCCCATGTAGGTATTTTGGCAGGTTCTAAAAGTGGACACCCCTAACATGCTTCTGCCCAGGCCTTGCAGTGAGAACAATTGGATTCGTTAGTAACACTAGAGACAGAGTTACAATCACAAGAGAAGCATTATGTTGAGGCGGAGGTGCAGACATTAGACGCAAAGTTGTAGCCCCAGAGACAACACTATGTTGAGGTGGAAGTCCAGCCATCAGAGTCAGAGTTGCAATCACAAGAAAACAAATATGTTGAAGCCGAAGCCCAGACATCACCTCTCCGCATGATAGACCACCGCCCCAGGATGCCTCAGTGCCTGACCTACTGAATCTTAGGAAGACAGAAGGTTAGAAAGATTTGAATATGGCTATGCATTTCTTTCCTGATGTTATGAATGTCTCTGCTACTGGTGTTGTGTCTGCTGCTAGGGTGGGAGCTGCGTGCTCCAATCATCCTCGCCACCTTTTAATTCAGATTTCAGATGCACTATATCGACTACATCTTCTTCATGGAAACCAATTAAAGGCACTAGCTTCTCAGTCCAGGGGAGGAAGACGTAGGCCTTGTAACTTGTTACAGATACCCAGTGAATTGAAGTGGTTACCGAATTTTTTGTAGAGTTGAGCTTGAGGAAGCACATTTCCTCTTCCCCAATGGCCTCTAAGAAAAATATTATAAAAGACCAACACTCTATTTGCAATCCCTATTATTTGCCACTAGCATCAATGCAAGTCCAGGTTGTAATAAACTAGTCCAAAAATGTCCAATTGTCGAGGAGATATATGTATCAAGCATAACACAAATCTTCTCTTGTGACTGGATCATTTAATACCTTATGGACAACGTGCATGTGGGGAGTATATTGATGGATTTGATCATTATAACTGTGATTGCAGCTCACAACCTTCTCAAAAGAACCCATTCGGCTGCAATGGAATAGAGGGGTTGATGAGAATGTTGAAATCGCGGGCCTTGATGCAGGCTAGTATTAGGTACAGGAGGCAGACATTTTTGTATTTCTTCTATTTCTGTTGCTTTAGGTGCCCCAGTTAGTTTGGCATGATTCCTGCTATTATTAATTCGTTCTGTGACAACTGCAGACTCTTAAGAGGATCTTTTTCCTATTCAGTTGCACAAGCGTAGGAAAGAACTTTGCAAAATGAATGAAGAAAGCACGCCAGTACAAGAAATTGGCAGATTATAGGGGAGACGCAACGATTATTCTAGACCAATGAACTTCCAACTGCTTGGAATGAGTATTAGAAAACTTAAGTAGAACAATATTATCTTTTTGTTTTTTATTTTATTTATTTATTTATTGGACGCCGTTTGTATATTTATAAGACTGTTAAAGTACAAAAATACTAGTAGCACAGTATTGTCATTAACATTATCTTTATTTCTCTTTGTTATTAGTTTTTTGTAATTTTGGGCTTTTATACCCCTTCTGTTGTCCTTTCTGGGTGTCCTACTCGCCACCCATCCTACTCGCTTTCTAAATTAAATAAAAAAACAAGGGCCGTCTAACAGAACCATAGCGTCCCAACAAAAGAGTTGGGATCGTACACGTGGCAAGGGGAGCAAGACCCAACAAGGAGAGAGAAGCGACCATGGCAAGCAAGCACCAACAAATCTGATTAAACGATTCAAATCGACACAACAATGGCATTTGGATGCAAACCCTAGATTCAACCCGAGATCCGACACAACAATGGCATTATGATGCAAACCCTTGGATTCAACTATCCTGATTCAACC
>JAANSK020260784.1:0-12398 GCA_011763485.2 Isoetes engelmannii | reverse complement strand
CACTCGCTTTGTACTCTTCATATTCTTTTAATTTATTGAGATAAGTTCTTCCAAAAAAAAAAAAAAAAAAACATTATATTCTATTCTATAAAAAAAAAATGTAATTGGTAAATCCAGTTCTAGATGCTCAGTAGGTTTGGCTATAGATTGGACAATTTGAGTACAAAAAGTCATACACAAGACGTGTAAATGGCCAATTTTGCTACATTTTGGTATTTGCTAGACCCTCCAATTGGATAAGAAATATGAATATATTAAGTTTTTCCTTTAAACAATTATTATGAAAGAAAGGGGAAGAACAATATAGGATAAGTAATTATTATAGATTTTAGGTAACATTAGCGCCTGTATTATCCGATTAATTAGTACTAGAAAATGGTTTATGGATTCACGCGTTATTAAATTGTCTTCTACTCAAGGGTTGCTAATGGTGTAGATCACCCGTCACTTGGCATCGGCTTGAAGTTCTACATGATGATATGCCGCCTAAGGCTACCAAACAAAGTAAAGAAACTTAGTAGGAACTAACTGCTAACTCACAGCCTCTAACGTACATATAACACAATGTCTTAATCCTTTTAAAAAAATAGGAGCCCTTTTGCGCTTTCGTCTTTTTCATGACATAATAAAAACTAAAACTAATAAGAATAGACTCTAGATTTTCTTATTTACTATAGTTGTTTGTCAAAAATGAGTGTGTTGTCGGTCTTAAATGCAAGATTTTATCTAGAAAAATCATGTGACTAGTAAATCCAGTTCAAGATGCTCAATAGGACAATAAGACATGTAAATAACAATTTTTGCTTTTGGTATTTGCCAGACCCTTTAATTGGGTAAAAAATACGAATATATATAAATTTTCCTACAAATAACTATAATGATAGAGTGGGAAGAAAAATATAGGATGAACAATTATTATAGATTTTATGTAACGTTAACGCTTGCGTTATTAGGTTAATTAGTTCCTAAACAACAATATTAAATTGTCTTGTACGCAGTGTGAATCGTCCGCCACTTGGCATCGGACTTGAAGTTCTACATGATGACATGCCACATAAGGTTACCAAACAAAGTCAAAGAACCTTAGAGTCATTTAGGAACTAAATGCTAACTCATACCCTCTAACCTACATAAAACACAATGTCTTAATCCTTATAATTTTACTTTGGTAGCAGATAAAGTTATGAAAATAGGAGCCCTTTTCTATTTTCGTATTTTTCTAGCACAATAAATATTAAACTAATATTAGAATAGTCTCTAGATTTTCCTATTTACTATAGTTGTTGTTTGTTAACCTAGGAGTCCATAAAATAGACATGTCACCCGTTTGTCATGTAGCAATCAAGCACACTCACAATAGAATGCATTATTGTGCGCCTAGCCGGTAAATTGCAAAGAATAGAGTAGAAGAAGCGTGTAACAAAATTCCGCTTTCAGGGAAATCCAATGTCACAATTGATGTGTTTGTTTGAAGGGGGGAAGAAGGCATCACAATCTGGGAGGAAGGGAAGTCCATTTCCAAGCAAATAAAAACCAGTAAAAAGAGGCCACTTGACGAGAGATGGCAATAGCGTACCCAACAATTACACGAGAGGTGGAGTGCAAGGTTGAAACATGAGGTTCGAAAGGGCAGGTGAGGCTCGAAGGTGTGAGTCTGTGGGGGGCCAAGGAAGTTACGGGTGCGCCGCCGTTGCAATCTCGACAAAAACACAGCCATCAGGGCAACGTCCCTCTATACACACTCCAACAACTCGAGCCCCACAGGGGGCCGCAAGAGAGAGACCGGACCAACAAACTCATCCTAGACAATGATAAACTTAGCAGACAATGATAAACTAAACCTAGAAAGGAGGGGTGGACGGGGCGAGCTTTGTGTGGAATGAGCACAAGGAGTGGGGGTTAAACGTCACCAAGGTCCCACTGGGAATGATACCGAGGGATCTATCCTTTTTGGGCCAAGGGACATCTCTCCATGTGTTCAATGGGGAACCATAGGTCACATCTTAGAGGTTCAAGGTTGGCCGTGTTTTGTATTTTGTCTCTACCATTGGTTTTTGTTTTTTTTCCTCTTTGTGGACGATAAAAAATCTACTCTATTCTATTAATTTTTTTTTTTTTTTGCTGTCGTGGACGATAAAAAATCTATTCTATTCTACCCTCTGCACTTTTTTTTTAGCCCTTCTCATTTTTCTCTAGTTCAATTCTTTCTTTACAATCTTGAATAATCCGTGCGCCTGCAGAGCCAGAGATGGGGAGAGAGGGTGCCTTGGCCATGTCTTATAGTATATAATGGCCTCGTCTGCCCTGCCGGAGGCCTTTCATTAAGATAAGATTTTTCTGTACTGCTTGTTTTTTCCTTCTCAGTCTGGGATCTGCTCTTGGCCCCCAATTGGCAGCATTTCTCTGACTCATTGCAGCATTCAGGCCCCTTTTGTTTTGCACAAATCGTGCAACTTGAAAGTAGCTTGGATCAGAAAAAAGAAGTTGTGGTGTCACATTTGAGTCTTCTTCTGACATTAATTGTCAAAAAAGAGTATGAGCTGAAGGTGGAGGCTTGAGTGAGAGTGAAGCTCAATTCAAGCTCCCAATCAAACTATGTGTGTGCTTGAGAAGCAAGGCGCAGGCGAAGGCGGAGCCGAAGCCGAAGGCGCAGCCGCAAGCAAAGACACAACCTTGAGCCTGTTTTGCCACCATAAGTTTGAGCAGCAAGAACACATCAAGGGCTCAATGAGCACTTCATCTAGCAAAATTGATATCAAAGTTGATATCAAAGTTGTGTCTACTAGATCATCAGTCCAGGCAGAACATACTTCAAATTCAAAGTCTGATTCTATCATTCTAGACAACATACACAATGTTAAGGATGATGATGATGATGTTGGTGATGTTGGTGCTGATGATGATGAAGAAGAACGTAAAGAAGAAGATGATGAAAATGATTATGATGATGATGACCAGAAGCCTCAATGGATGTTGCAACATAGTAGCCCTCGGAAAAGACCGCGAATTGGCGAAGAAAATGCTGCAGATCATACATCCTCATATGAATTGAAGGATCATTCATCTTGTGAAGAAACAGGAACATCTCCCTTCAAGGAGACTAATGATGTTGGTCAATCTAAACTATGTCCAAGAGGTCATTGGAGGCCAGCAGAGGATGAGAAACTGCGCGAACTCGTAGCGCAACATGGACCCCAGAATTGGAACCTTATTGCAGAGAAACTAGAAGGAAGATCAGGTATGCAACTGTATTATGTATGCATCTGTCTGTTAACAACTAATCTCCTATTGTGATATGATATGATACTGTTGCTATTCTTGGTGGGGTTGTTACTAATTAGCTTATGAATATGCAGGCAAGAGCTGTAGGCTGAGGTGGTTTAACCAGCTTGACCCTAGAATTAACAGGCAACCCTTCACAGAAGAGGAGGAGGAGAGGCTTTTAGCTGCACATAGCTTCCATGGAAATAAGTGGGCTTTAATTGCTAGGCTCTTCCCTGGAAGGACAGACAATTCTGTTAAGAACCACTGGCATGTTGTTATGGCCAGGAAATATAGAGAAAGATCAAGGTCCTTTGGAAGAAGAAAACAATCTGCACCTAAAAGAGGTGCTAGCACCTTTGAGGCTTCAAATTCTGCTTCATTTCCTTCTTGGTTTGAGAAGTATGGAAATGAAGGGCCACTTACAGGCAATTGGAGCCCTTTTCCAGTATTTTCATCTCCCAGCTGCAAGAAGGAAATCCCAAACCAGATGGCATTGTTTGGCCAACAATTCCAGCAACCAAAGCTTCTAATTGGTATGTTGTCAATTCCTCTTGCTAAATTATTTCTTTTTCTTGTTGGGTTTATAGTTATGCTGTCTCTGTTCTTGAGCTGTAGTTGAAAAAACTCATTCTGTTTTTGAGTTGTAGTTGAAAAAAAATCATTCAATAGTTCAATTCATTCAGTACAGCGCAGTATTGATAGAAAACAGCTGCATCAGTTGAATGTTTGAATTCAGAGTAATTATGATTTGAAAAGAAGTGCATCTAGAATTCGATTTGGTTCAATTATGAAGGGCGAAAGTGGAGCAGATGGTCTGACGGTTTGATTGATGTTACATAACAGGAAGCAAAACCGCTATACCAGTGATGGAATACAATTGGGAGAGCAAGGCAGCATTTATGCCATATCACATGGCCTGTGATACGTTTGGTAAGATGGAACAGCATGGAGAAAGCTTGTCGGTTATGAAATCATTCGAATCAGGTCCCATCAGAGGCTCAGAGTACTCTTTCAATCACCAAATTGCCGCTGCAGCAGGGTTGGCACGTCAAAGGCAAATGATGGAAACAGGGCCCCCAATTTGCCACAATTCACACTCTCATATATCCAACATAATATCCCATCCCCAAGCTCTTGGCTATGGCTATTCTGGCAATTTTTGGTTAGGAAAAGATCATGAGGACAGACTAGAGTCTTATGCAGAAAAGCATAAGCCTGCTTTGAATGACCAGAGCTATGGCGATAATGAACAGAGGCGTGATCTGCCCTTCATAGATTTCTTAGGAGTTGGTGCTGCTGCTTGACAATGCACAGAATAACCTCTCCGATTCGTTCGTTCTTCGAATTTGGCATGGATAAACAGAGCCTTTTTTCTGTAACTGAAACGTCAGTGCCGTCAGTCTTTCCTCTTCCAATTCTGATTCTGATTTGCTGAGGACAAATTTGTACAAATAGTTATAAATGGCCCGTTGCCCTTGCCGGCGCCGCACGCTGTGCCAGATAAGGCAGAAATTGTTGTATTATAGCTTTGTAATCTTGCAAGATCTGTTACAGAGATCTTCTGTATAAGAATATACAAATTACCCATCAATAATTCTGTCCAAAATATTCAAAACTCTGCACTCAAACTGGCCGGATCTGATTTGCAAGCTGTGATTTTATCGTTCTAATCACAACCCAAATCAGGATTATGCTAAAAATATCAAATCACTGATGTTTGATTGCAACCCAAGTGAGGATTATGGTTAAAATCTGAAATTACTACAACCCAATGTAAAAAATGCTTAAAATATCAGGCATTGGTATGAATTGAGCAAGAACAAATGGAAGGAAAGGGTAGGTGAGGCATTTTGGATCTGTGCGTGTCAGAGGTGAAAGATCAAAGGGGCAAACATTATTTTAGTCGAGAATTGGAGGGGACGATTCGCTGCCGATTCTGGGGTTGATCGATTGAGCAGGCAAATCCTGTTTGGTCCGGTTGTTGGCGTCATCCAGGGCTGACCAGAGGGCCCAGGCTGCAGTGTGGATTGTCGTGTCTGATGCAAAGGGCATCATCCATCAAATCTGTCCATCATCAGAGAATGAAAACACATTGCAAAAAAACAGTGCCCTGTTTTGGGGGCTTTGCAGTACCAAAAAAGATTCTGGTCTCTTTTTTACCCCCTACCTTTCATCTGCAATACAATTTTTTTTAGCTTGTTTTGACAGGTAAAAATGCCAAAAATAGGCGTGAAATCCGTCAAATTTGAGCCCTGCCCCCTACTCCTCTTTTTTTTTTCCTTCAATTAATGCCCTACAAGGTCCCCTTCCTTTATGCCTTGCAATTTCCACCCTTTTTTTTTTCTCTTTGCTTTTTCTTTGCTGGGATAGTAGATTTATTTTTGTTTGGGTCCCATAGGCCTATTGGTCTCCCGACAATAAAAATTAAAAAAAATAAATTCAATTCAATGCAATTCTCTTTTGGGTATCTTGTGTCCTCCGTGAGTTTCCTCTGCATGCTAAAGTGTATCTATCGGCGCGGGATACTTTTACCCTGGTTTGGGAAGTCCCGGATGTAATTTTTCGGGCGATCTCGGAGGAGGGGATCCCACGTGCCTATGCGGTAACGGTGTAGGAAATCCGGCTCTTTATGGAGAAAACCAGAGTTTCCTGTGGTGGGTTTTTCTCCTCCGATCCGGAACAGAATCGAATGGGATCAGTTCAGGGCAGTCGAAATTAGCTGGAGCAGATGCGCAACTAGGAGCGAGGGAGGAATCGATGCGAGCGCCTCCCGGATAGAGGAGCTCAGATCCGGGCAAAAAAAGCCCCAAAGCTGCGCAGTAACCCTTTAATTGCGCAGTTAATGGCGGGATCCCGGAGGTGGGAACCTGTTGACTGCGGGATCCTGGAGGAGGGGACCCCCTGCCCGAACCAGGGTAAAAGTTTCCCCCGCCGTATCTATCTATCTTTTTTCCTTGCCCGAGTTTCGTGTGGATGTTAAAAATATATCTATCTATCTATATTTTTTTTCCTTGCCCGTGTTTGTATCGTCTCAAAGCCAATTTAGATCTTCATAGACATAAAAACAAGCTATTCTCATATTTGCCATCCCATCCAATAGCACCTTGACACATGGTGGCCATTCTTTTCCCGAAAATATAGACTTTTGCATCTCGCGTTTTAGCTTACCTTCCACTGTTTCTACCTGACGTTTCGCTTCTTCTACCTGTCATTTTGGTCACCGAATTGAAGGTGATTTTCTTTCATGTTCTAGGAACGGCAGTTTACAGCGCATTCCCCGTGAGTGATCCCCGCCTCCACGTGTCAGCATGGATTCCTCTCCAGGAATGCACAGTAAATTGCGTTCATACCTAAGAATGTCTATCTATCTAAGAATTGTTTTTCTTCCTACCAAGGTCCAAAGTCTAAAGTAGTTTGTTCAAGTTAGTTGTAAAAGAACATTCACCTTGGCCCCCCTTCGTGTCAACCTTACAAACACATTTAACATATTCTTCTCCCTACCACTGTTTCCACCTATGTCCCCGGCACATTTAACATAATCCCTTTGTCCGCTCTTCCATTTCTTTATCTATAGATTCCTTCCTTCCTCCCTCCCCCCTTATCCCCTTGTTATAAAAAATCCCCAGAGCTGGCTGACACCACATTTCCGTGTTCTTGTCAATTTGCCTCCTCCTCAGCCCTACCTTCTCCAATAATGAATCATTGATATTGATGCTTTTAGCTCACTTTGTTATCCTCTCATCAAACTTCTACCTTCCTCTGATCAACTGTCCCTCTCTGAACCCTATATTTTCAACCTTGTACGAGCATTCTTTATCTTTGTTATGTCTTCAGAGTAACGTGTCACAAGCTATTAAGTTAAGGTTTTTTAATTAAGAATTGTTTATGCAACTAGTCTTCAATTTATGCTTCGACGACATTGTTAGTTCCCTCTAAAGGGCACTATGGACTGACATAGTTGTAATTAGTCACTAATATAACTATATCTAGAAGATAAAATATTCCATGCCACAATTATCTAGGCAGGAAGAGAAGATTTGAAGAGAAACACTGATTATTCCATTTCTAGTATATCGGCTCATTCTTTTTGTTGGCAACGTGCCCCCACACCATTTATAATCTTAGAATATATGGTTTGTATGTGGTAAACGATAGTACTCTATAACAACTTGGGGCCGCCAATTCTTGCTTGTACGCATTTTCAACTCTGAAAATCCTTCAATACAGATGGCACAATCTTCTACTTCAAGAAAAGGGGATAATTCTTCTGGTGGCACTCCATATATATCGTTTTCCATTGTTTGATGCACTACACGATGCTACTATGTCATGCATATACAAAGGTTCCTGGTTATACAAATGCAAAACCTCTTTACTTATATAGATCATTGTCCATGGCTGCCTTGACAAGCTGTCAACTTAATAGTTTTTAGTAAAAGCCCTTACCTTAACTTTGAGACCAAACATTAAATGATATTCTTTGTTCTTATGCTAAGTTCTATAGAGGTGGACCATATATTTATGTACCTTTGGTGTTGAGTTTTTCATTTTAATATAGTATCAATGCTACTATGTCGTATATAAACAAAGGTTCCTACATATACAAATGCAAAGCCACCATATATATAGATCATTGTCATGGCTACCTTGACAAACATATTAGTTGTCAATTGATAGCTTTTAGCAAAAACTCGTAACTTAACATCTAGACTGACCATTAAATAATATTGTCAGGTGTTGTCACGCTAAGGGATGGACCACATTTAGGTAGCTTTGGTTTTGAGTTTGAGATTCAAGATATAGTGTTGTATAGAACTATGTCAAGATGCCGCCGAAAGAAAACCTTATAAAGGGTATGTCGTGTGAAAACGATCATATTGCTGAGAAAAGTGCATTATGGACTCGAAAATACTCTACCAAATAAAATTAGTGACATCAAGTGTCTAGATGCAATTATGAACCACCCATCTATGCTATAACCAATAAGATAAGTATTTTAACATCCATGGAAACCCCACTGGGTTATGGGACCCAATACAAGAAGAGGGCATAAGCCGAAACTGTACCTCAGGGATGAAGCCCCATCAAAAGAAACAAACACACACATTAGTTTTAAGTTTTACAACGAAACTAAAAATCAAAAATAGAGGAGTACCGATGCGGAGGCACTAAAATTAAATGAAATGAAATGAAATGAAATGTTTTATTACGTCCTTTAGAGACCTATTAGGTCCATAGAACGAGAATATACAGTCTACATTATATCACTACTAGTATTGGTGCCCAGCGTTGCTGGGCATAAGTTTGGAGCATATAAGTGTTTTGGCTATGTAGAAAAGCCTGTTAATGATATAACCAAGTGACCGTTCCATGCGCTTGTGAATTCATATTTTGTAATAGTGTATATGATTTACATTGTAGGTAGCTTGTTGTCTATAAAGCGACGTACCTACTATAAGTTGCACCGAGTAACACAATTACAAAATCCACAATCACAAATTCACGCATGCAACAATGTGAATTGATTGTACTACATGGTGATTGGATTGAGGCCTCAACAATAAAAGTTTATAGTAATGGTGCCCAGCATTTCTAGGTATAAGTTGGGCAACTGTTATTTTGAACACTGTAGTACACCTTAGATATAACGGATTAGAAATAGTGTGATTTACACTTCATATAGTGTTAATTCTTTTGCATTCACTTTAAGAAGTAGTGGAGCATTGGATGCATTTGTAATAGTGGTTTACATCTAGATGTGGAATTATTAAGTCCATATCTAGGTTCTATGTCGTATTGGTCATGCAAGAATGGCTACAAGCAGTGAAAAATCTACATGCCCTAGAACATTCATAAAATTTTAAGTCCATGTCTGTCTGGTGCTATGCCATGTTGGTCCTGCAAAAATACTTATATGCAATGGAAAGGTTAGCATATTTATGCAAAAAAAAAAAAGAGCCAGAATTTGTTGTGGAAAAATACAACATGCAATAAGGTAGCTATGTGGATTCTTTTATCCATGTGGCCTTTAAGTATGTAACAAACGTGAAACAGTGAAATAAAAAGGACTATTTTTGAGCTATTAGGAATAAAATGTTCATCATTTGACATATTGAGTACCTATGTTAAACATTTGAAATACCAAGCTTCACTTCAAACGTTTTGTACCTCTTGATTGTCGTACTAAATATTCCCTCTCAATCCTTATTTTTTCTTTTACTGTACATGAAATTTTGTGTGTGGAAACTTCGTTATAAAGTTGGGGTTGCTAACATAAGTCTTCTATCTAGACGTTTAGGTTACTAAATACTCCCTCTCAATCCTTATTTTTCTTTTACTGTACATGAAATTTTGTGTGTGGAAACTTCGTTATAAAGTTGGGGTTGCTAACATAAGTCTTCTATCTAGACGTTTAGGTTCAACCACGTGTTACCCATGTGCAATGTAGATATATTAAGCTCATATACGATTAGACTCCTTGCAGCCATATAAATCAGATTGTGCTTTCCTTTCTAGGTGGAATTGTTTCCAACAAATCTAAGCTGCGTTAAATCCAAAAACAATCTTTATGTAACACAAAATTATTGTTGAAGGGAATTACTTGAAATGCCAACTAACCTATTTAAAAATATATATTCAACTATACAATTTGAAAAATTTCTTGTAAAAAAAGAATTTGGCCCCATTTTGGAGGTTTAAGGCCTTCAACATCACACCAATAGAGAAATGTTTTTTGTTATCTAATTCTGATGCATGTGGAAGAAATTCCTTCGTAGCAAACTCTCGGCCCGGAGAATGAAAAACCTGTATGACAAACATGATTTCAACTACCTATAATATTTAAGTTTTATAAAAGAATTGCAAGCTTTGCACTACCAAGAATGTCAGCATAAAATGGTTGGAATTGCAAGTTTTGACATCAGAAGTATATATATTGTGAAGGTTAGCATTTCTGCATCTAAAAATTCTGCAACAGCAAGTATTCAAGTTCTGAAAAAATGGCGCGTTGTTTCAATGCAGGTCTGAACACATGTTCTCATTATCTAACTTAAGAGGCTAATTCATAAATTCATGAATTCCAAGAACAGGTACTTCTTCTGACAGTATTTATTCCTAAAGGCCCCATTCAAAGCTATTGCCTTTTGCGTTTATTGCCAAAGGCCACTGTTGTTTGATTTTCCAGCACTCTTCTTCTAAGAGTTTGCTAAAACAAATTGAGAAGCAAAATCAATTCACCTGGAGAAAAATGGGCATCTAACCATCCTGATTCTGCAACCATGTTCATCACAGACCCATCCTTACCTGCGTATAACAACCACAATGTGAAGGGGGGGTTTGAAAATCCTGTGTTGCTTGAAAACCTCCTTCTATTGTGCCTTCTTGGCACGCTTACATCTCCTTTGAGAATCGTCATCATCTTCTCTAGCATCCTCATCAATCTTCCCTGTTTCTACAATGGTGATTCCTGCAGAAAGAAAACATTGTCAGTTCTAGGTAAAACACCATGATAAACAATAAAAGGTTGCCTGAAAAATAAATGCAATGACCATTTGTGTATGGCCGTTAGAGGTTATCGTTAGAGGTTATCATGAGCAGATGAAAACCCAACTACTCAGAAGATGAAAACCCAACTACTCAGAACGGAATATGCACAAATGATTGTGTCTCTACTGCTGCTTTCTTAACGTGGATAAACATGGCTCAATTTCAATTAAGCATATGTCATTGCTAAATATGTTGACATGCTGGCAAAGCCTGATGTGCTTTTAATAAAAGGTTGTATATGTTAGAAAGTGAAGTTTTTAGTCTGCACACCATTTCCAATGCGAATTTGCCTAACCAATCTTTGGCCACTAATTTTAAACAATATGAATAGAGAACTGAGGAAATGGCAGATCCTGTTTGCGCGCTTGTGCTTGACTGTTAGAAGTTATCATGATTCGACTGCATAGAGAGGAGTACGCACAGTGATTGTGTCTCTGTTGCTACTTTCTCCAATTCTATAGGCAAAATCTAAACACTTTAAGCTTACCTAGATGAAGACCCAGCATTCACATCCGAAAGCGCATGTTCGTAGAGCGGATCCCTACATTATACGCCAAAAGAAAAACTGGCATAAGTTCAAAGCACGACTCGTGCAATATCAGATAAATATTATTTTGTTATGTTCGTAGTAGAATAAATTTGTGTAACGACCATATGTCATTAACTTAGAAATCCCTTGAATCTCTTTTAATTTGAAACTGAAAAAAATAATCAAATCCAAACCTGAATTTGGGCGCTCCTTTCTTCATTATTTGGTCACTGTAGAGACGCAAAAAGATCATATGCATCTGTGAAGAAAACTCCGACAAAGCTGTGAAGTGGTATTTTTTGCCATCATCCTTGGGCAATGGCTTTGAATCTGGGTAGGCCATAGCAAGAGCCAAAACCTGTTCAAAAATCAAGCTTGTAAAATTTAGTTGGAACGAATCAGACACTACAAATCCACAAAGAAGCTCTGCTTCTAATCTGCAGACATCTAGAAGGAGCTCTACTCCTGCTCCACGACATCAAAGAAGGAAGAATGATTATGCATAGAGCAGTCACTGTAGGGCAACGATCTACAGTATGAGTCCTTGTACCTTGTACGCCTAGCCCAAGAGCAGAAGGTCCGATTCATACATGACTGCAACTTGACATCCCATTGTCGTACCTTGCCATTTTAGAGCTCAACCCCCAGTTATCTGCCAGCTAAATGCTGGATTAGAGCTTGACGGCATGGATTGCTGTGAATCAAACAAAGAAAAATATCTTGCATGCCAAACCACTCCTCATTTACCATACATGAGCATAGGATATTTTCCAAGAATTTAAGATCAACTTGCTCTCCGAAAGAGCTCCAGAAGTATATAATCATCGCTCCTTATAAGTCATGCAAACAGCTCTGCCGTAAATGTGCAAATCAAAACTCAACCTAATCTCCAGCCTGCCGACGTTACAGAAGTAAACCTAGACTCTGTTCAACTTTTCATCAGATGGAGCCACGTATCAACACTGAATCCAAGCCCAGCACAGCACAGCTTACAGTCTAAGGGTGAATTCGTAAATGCAAATATTATCTGCTCTGGAGCTCCAGCCATGAGATTTGCAAA
>JAANSK020260773.1:0-12398 GCA_011763485.2 Isoetes engelmannii | reverse complement strand
ATGTGTTGCAGTTGTAGGCTGGCACATGGATCGGGACCTGGCGGTGGTGGTAGATCCCTTCAAGTGGGTTCAGTCGAGTAAGGACAGTGGTAGTCCTCTAGTCTGCCTATTATGGCATAATTCATCTGGTGGGGGAGTGATCCCCTTACCTGCCTCATCGGGTCTGGGGAGATGTAACCCGGCAGTAGCCCCTTTGGCTATGATGCCGGCAGGCTACGGTCCAACCCCGAAGATCATCAACCTATCTACAAAGTGTACACAGGAGGGGCGGATGGAGTGAACAACCCTTTGACCATGTTCTATTGCCAACCAACTCCATTGTTATGATTCCGTCTGTTGATCTCTGGAAACCCCAAGCCTCAGTCATACCGTGAGTCCGAGCCTTGGGTAGTATGTCCCTTATTACTGTTTTGACCTTTGTGATGCAGGGATTATGGTGAGTACCACCCTTCGAGGTGGCTTTGTATATGTATTTTTCATTGTTCTCATTGTTTGTTTCGCTTCCGCATTGATAGGTAGGCCTCGAGGGAGACGGGGTCCAATGGCACGTCTGGGTCCTCCCCTTCAGTCTTGATGGTCAGCAAGGATGCTGAGGCAGACGGACGACCCCTTGTTGGCATGCCAGGCTAACATGGGGGAATGATCAAGCTTTGATACGGTGGGGGCACCGTAGATAAGGTGGGTACGTCATAAATTATGATTGCAGATGATGTAAGTGAGTCTCTTTTCCATTTTAAATTCTGTTCACCTTCAAAATAGTTCATTTTTCTTACCATTCAGCATATATTTTCAAAGCTTGAACAATGTATCTTTAGGTCTTGGTGTTTTGATTCGATTTAATCTCAAATGATAAAGAAACAAGGTCACGCAATGTTCTTTAGGTGCAAATTTCAAATTGTTTCTACTTTCAGAGGTATGTGACGGGCAGATAGTGACTCTGTTTGTCTATGATTTAAGCTGGGTACGTAGGCATGGTGCTTTTAGATCAGTAAAATAGCGTATTAGCACATGAGAATGGAAGAGAGAACATAGCCCTTTTTTCTAAATGCATAGTGCATACGACACTGATTATGCCATAAATGAGAGGTGAGCTTGGGTGCTATTAGTTGCAGGCTGCTGCAATACTTTAAGTTTCCCTTTCAACTTGGTAAATAGTCTGATGGGTCACAGTTCAACATGGTTCAATTGAAATATTCCCAATCTTCAGCTTCCTGAGTCCCATATGCAGCATGGCAGATGATCCCTATCACATATGTGAAGATTCCAAATTTTCTTTAATTCTAAAGTTAATTTAATTTTGGTAGCACCCTAGTGTCCTATTATTAATGCGCAAAGCACAGTTGATGCAAATAGCTTCTTAAATTTCGTATCATGATTTGTTTGAATAGTCTATCATGCTTCCTTCACATATTTTTTCCAGTACAGTATCTCAAACTAGAATATTATGGCTTCATTTTGCACTCTTTTAGCAAGAATCATCATCATGATCATGGCACCACAAATGCATTGCCTGCTTGCTCTTCATTATGCCACTTGCACATCACACATGGTTCTATCAGTTTGTAGCAACACATGTCTTGGCTCTTTTCTCAGATATTCTGCAGCCCATTTTAAAATCCAGGGAAAGGATGCAACAGATTTTAGAAGCAGTAGACAGTTGCGTCAGGAAAACTTTATAGTGTTTCTAAATCTGGATACATAAGAGTCTGGTTAACTTATGATCTGGAAACTAGTTTTCTGTAGTATAACCTCGACATTAACAACAGGTTAGATGTATATCTGTGTGAAAATGATGGCAATACAAACGTGAGCTCTTCTTAAAGCTAAGAGCTTGCATAAATGCCAACTCAGCCAACATTGTTTTCTGCTGCATGCAGCACAAGGTTCTGCATGGATGCCACGATCTTAAATAGGCTGAGTTCTAAACATAGTTTTTTGATAACTGATTGACATGTTAACACCTAGCACATGTCAGAATCATATGTTATTGCAGCGAAATACTAGGATATAGACATGGCAACGACAATTTTCTATACGGATTGTTAACTAATTTGTAGTTTCCTTCAATGTGTTATGGGAAAGATCGTATGCTTTATTTTTGGATAATGTGTCCTTCGAAATTTGTATAAACTATGCTATGGTAATGTGTACTTTTCTTGATACATCATGCATGTTATTTTTTATAAACTATGCAAGGACCCAAGATGTCTGATATGGCGGGACAATGTATGACATACCCAACATTCACATCGATCTCAGGCATTACCACCATCTACCAAGTCATGCCTTCCATCCCCACTAAGTGATATTCAAATTCCTTTAAATGCATGGACCCAACCACGTTTCCTCATTCTCCAAACAAAGCTTAAGCTCATAACACAAGATTCTTGATGACCATTACATTATTGTCTCATGTACATGAACTTTTGGAAGTTAATTTCTAGGAAATGTAGATGAATATAAAAACTAGGTTGATTTTAAATGCTTAGAACCCTTCATTTCTTCACACAAGCAAAGAGTTAATAACATAGGTTCAAATTGATCTTCACGAAAATAGCATTTTACCTCAAACACAAGTGCTTACCATAGAGTGGTGACATACCATTTCACATATCATAATTCATAGAACTACCATACCAAACTCCACATCCTCATTAAATGACATGTATCTCTCTTCTTTTAAACCTGTCATTGTTTAACTTTGTCATGCAATATTATCTACTATGCAACAACCACACTATTGTAAATCATCATGGATTTTTTCCCCACACTGTTATAAAATTTACCAAGTTAAATGCCTAATAGGCCTTACCAAAGTCTTGTTTGTGAAGCAACTAATTTTTTTTTTCCAAAGGACCTTCGTTACATTGCATAACCCAGCCACAACCCCTGGCGTGCCTTTTTGCTAGTTTTTTTTTTTTTTTTGATTTTTTGAAGAATTTTTCTCATTATATTAAAAGAATAACAACGGTACAAGGTGAGTGAGGAGCAAAAAGAGCTGCCCCGAAGAGGCTGCGATACCCCACCACTCCATTATCCTCTCAACTACAACTGAACAAAGCATCCATCATCATCTAATGTGCCCCGGGCGAAGACGCACCATCCTGCAAAATACTCCACACGAACTTGGAGATCAGCACCTTGCTGTGCAATGCTAAATCCAAAATGGCCAAATCTCCATCCTCCCGTGGGGGGAGACATTTCCACCACGCCATCTTAACCACTGCCCCCTCATCATCTCCTCCCCACACAAAGTTCCGGACCATCCTATCCAACGCTTGCATCTTCCCCTCAAGAGCTAACATATCGGACGCCGTGTATATATGTGTGCTACAGAGTACCGACTTGGCCACAGTGATCCTCCCGGCCATCGACAGCTTACTGCCCTCAGTTAAGATGCTTCTGCAGTCCCTGTAGAATCTCATCCCATACCCGACCCATGGAGATATCCCCTCCAAAGGGAATACCCAACAACTTCATACATGCATTGCCTGGGAGTACCTTCCATGGAAAAAGAGCCAGGCAAGGGGGAGGCGGAGTCAACAAGGCCCATAAAGCAGAGCACTTTCCCCAATTGAGGAGGATACTCGAGGCCAAAGAAAAGGTGTCGAGCAGCCCCTTCACATTCCGCAGATTCCTCTCGGCTACCAGAAAGAGGAAGGTGTCGTCAGCAAGCTGGTTAATAATCTGCTGACTGCCATCTTGCATCTGAAGCCCATCCAGAAGACACCCCTGACGCACCCCTCTGCTTCTGCCACAATCGTGAACAAGAACGGTGCCAGAGGACACCCCTGACGCACCCCTCTGCCCAAAGAGAAGAAGGCCGAGGGCTCACCCTGACACACTACTGTAGCTCGGGCCGACCTGTGCAGCTTCATGACGGTCTCTGTGAACTGTGGGCCACAACCTAAAGCTAACATCATGGCAGACAAGAACTCCCAGCGAACACTATCGTATGCTTTGGCAAAATCTAGCTTCAAATATGCAATACCTTGCCCTGTTCTCCTCGCCCAATACAGGCCAGGAGAACAGGGCTATGGTGGATGAATTTTAGAGTAAAAAATTACAGTATTTAAGATAGTTTTATAATTGTGAGTAATAGCCTCCCCCATTATTATGTTGGAAAATATTGAAACATATAGAGATAATTTAAGAATATTCAGAAAAAGCTCTAGCCTTCTCAGAAAAGCCATCCCAAAAAATTTCACGCTTGAGAATGAGCTTTTTCGTCTGAGTGGAGTTCTGCTTAGGAATGATTCACACACAGGCTCTGAAGGGCAATGAAGAGAATCCCAAAACTTAAATTCGCCTCATCGGACGATTTTGTAAGGTATAATTAGCTTCCTCCAACGTTTTGATCTTTGGGTTTGCTGCCGTCAAGTTCTGATCGACTTGTCTCACTAGGCCAGATGTGGGAAAATTGTGGGAGGGAATGCTGGATGGGGCACTTGAATCTATGAAAGTTATGGAGCAACCAGGAATTTCCATTACCAGAAACAATGCCTATCGTCTATTGCAGGAGTGTGAAAAAACAAAGGACTTGGAGTGTGGCAAGCGGATTCAGTCTCTCCTGATACAAAGTGGGCTTGATTCAATCACTGTACTGAGCGACCATCTTATTCGGCTATTCACTTATCATGAAGACTTGCTTGAAGCGAATCAGGTATTTCACAAAACTAAAAAACCTGGTCTACTCACATGGTCTGCAATAATTTTTGCAAATGCTAAGCTTGGTCAATCCGGAGTGGCTATTTCTTTGTATCACGAAATGCAGCTTGTAGGAATCCACACTAGACAATTGATTTACGTTACAATTCTTAGAGCTTGTACAACAATAGCAGCCACCCAGGAGGCGAGGATTATCCATGCACAAATCCTCTTAAATGAACTTCAACCAGAGATAGTCTTATGGAATGCTGTGATAGACATGTATGCAAAATGTGGAAGCCTTGATGAAGCATCCAAAGTGTTGCAGCATATGCCAATTAGAGATGTTGTATCTTGGAATACTATGATTGCAGGATATGCCAAGCAGGGACAAAATATTTTAGCTGAAGAATGTTTACAGCAGATGCAAAAGGAAGATATAGAGTCCAATGTCATGTCCTGGGGTGCGCTAATTGGGGGTTATGCACAGCAAGGTGAGGGTCTCCTAGCCCTGGAATGCTTTAGAAAGATGGAACAGGAAGGAATACAACCAAATGATGTCATATTTTTAAGTGCCCTTAAGGCATGTGCTGGTATAGAACAAGTCGATCAAGGAAAGCTGATTCATGACAAGATTCTTAAGGGTGGATTTCAATCGAATGTTGTCTTAGGGAGCACCTTGATTGACATGTATGCAAAATGTGGAAGCCTAGAGGAGGCATATAAAGTATTTGACAATCTGCAAGGTCGAGATATAGTTTCCTGGAACGCAATGATTACTGGTTATGCACAAGATGGAGAAGGTTTTCTGGCACTGGAGTACTTCCATGAGATGTTAAAGGAAAGGATACAACCAAGCCAAGTCACATTTCTAGGCATCCTAAAAGCATGTGCCATCTTGAGAGCAACAGAGTGTGGAAGACTCATCCATGATATGATCATCACGAGCAAGTTGCAATCAGATGTAGTTGTTGGGAGCACGCTAGTTGATATGTATGCCAAATGTGGGAGCCTACAGGAAGCATGCAGTGTGTTTCATAAGTTGCCAAATCGAAATGTAGTGTCTTGGGGTGCAATGATTTCTGGGTATTCCCAGTGGGAGGAGGGCTTCTTAGCTCTGGACACTTTTCAAAAGATGCAACTTGAAGGCATCATGGCAAATGATGTTGTATTCTTGGGAACTCTGCAAGCATGTGCATGTATAGGTAACATAGAGCAGGCCAGATTTATGCATCATGAGGTCATTGTCAGCGGTTTGCAATCTGACGTTGTTGTGGGAAATACATTGGTTGATATGTATGCAAAATGTGGAAGCTTGGAGGAGGCGCAAAGTGCTTTTGAAAATCTGCCTTATCGGGATGTGGTGTCATGGGGTGCAATTATTGCAGGCTATGCTCAACATGGCGAATGCTTTGTAGCTCTCCAGTGGTTTGAGAGAATGCAGGAGGATGGGATAGTGCCAGATGAAGTCACATTTCTGAGTCTCTTGAAAGCATGTGCCATTGTAGGAGCAATTGAGAAGGGAAAATTCATTCATGATGAAATAATTAAGAGAGGACTTCATTTTGATGTTGTTGTTGGAAATACTCTGGTTGATATGTATGCCAAATGTGGTAGCTTGGAAGAAGCATGTAAAGTCTTTAACAAATTGCAGGACAGAGATTTAGTCTCATGGAATGCAATGGTTTCAGGATATTCTCATTATGGTAAAGGTCTTCTGGCTCTAGAATGCTTTGAAAACATGCTCAAGGAAGGTATTATTCCAAATGATGTGTCATTTCATGTTATTTTGGTCACGTGCAGTTATTCAGGTCTAGTGAATGAGGGCCATTGGTACTTCAATTTAATGAGAAAATATCAAGGCCTTAGACCTGGAATATCCCATTGTACCTCTATGATTGATCTTTTAGGCCGTGCTGGGTGCCTTTATGAGGCAGAATATTTTCTTCATTCTACTAAGCAGGCTGATGTTACATGTTGGACGTCTTTGCTTAGTGCTTGCAAATTGCATCAGAATGTTGAGCTTGGGCAGCACTGCTTTGATCGAATGATTTCGTTAGATACTGATTGTTCTGCTGGTTATGTACTCATATCGAACATTTATGCAGATGTGCATATGCATTGGGAAACATGTGATGTTTTGGAGAGTGAGAGTCTAAGAACCGCTTTGTAAATTACTACATGCAAGCTGTCAAGTGTTCCAGCAATCTACCTATCTAATTTGGGTCTTCTACTTTCCCAAGGGACTTCTCTCAACACCAAAACTGCTCCAATGGGACTGAGATGCAATCCTGACAGAACCAAGATCACGCGACAGGTCGCAAAGTCACAAATTGTTCAATTTGTTCTTTCCTTGGGAGTGTAAATCGAAGGGTGCTCCCTAACAAGTCTCGGAGCCTATTGCAGCCCTTCCCAGGAAACAGACATTCTATTACCTTCTCTCTTGGCTGAAAATCTCAATTAATTGTTTTCCTTGGCAGATTCCACAAGAACCTGGGGACCTGGGAGGAAAAATAAAGCATATATTTGCTTTCAATTCCAACAGAAAGGCAGCGGAAATATATGGCCTTTATCACCTTGCATCAGGCAAACAATATGTAAATGGTTATGGTTCAAGGCAATATGGAACCACAACCTCTCTTTAGGCCAGTCACTATCCGATGTGTATTTGAAACGGCATGCAGTAAATATGTATGTATATGTGGCAGACAAAAGGTCCACCCAGGAGGAGATAACTACAATAACTTGCTGATCATTTCCATGGTTGGTTTAGATATGTAACTAAAAAGGCTATTCTGGGGCAGTTCCTTGAACAAGAGGTATGACGTGAGAGCAAAGAGACTGTCAACAGTGCAACTTAGAGTGGTAAAACACACACTATTCTCTAATCCTGTGCATCATGCAATAAGGGAAGGTACACATGGTAGCAGTTCATGAATTTTAAGACCAAACATGTCCTGCTATGGTATATGAGCCCACCCAACTCGGACAGTGCATCATCAAACCAAAAGAAATATCCACATAAGGAGAACTAGGACAAACAGTGTCAACCCCTTTCTTTGCATCTCATTTTGATGTTATCTAATAATACTAGCATGATGAGAAAATCGAATTTATTTGAAGAGATGACTTTATAAAAGGCCAAAATGACTAAGAAAGAGGCAAGGCAGCTTGGAAACTTTTCATGGGGGTAGACAGGACATCAGATCATTTTTTGACCCACCATTGGCATGCCACATGCCATTTGTGTTGGTGCAGTTACTATAAAATTGTACTTTGTATTTACTTGCTAGGTTTGCCTAGCAGTTTTAAAGCTAAGAGGATGCTCTTAGATGATAGAGAGCTAATGTACTCATTGGGTCTCCTAGGCTGTGTCTCTAGTAGATGTTAATTTACTCTTTGTTTCTGTTTTGCATTCTTTTTTTATAGTTTGTACACATTGGACTACAAGGTCTCATCATCTTGAAATGATCGTGTCATCTGCAAATCAGGACTGATATTAAGAGGCCAGAAGTCTTGTAGCTATAAGGCACAGGCCAGAAGTCATGTAGCTATAAGGCACATTTATCAATCCTAGAAATGTTGGGTTTCTAAAGATGCATTTTTTTCAAATGGGAATGGAAGTTTTTCACAAGGACACCCAATATTTTCAACGCTTTCCCAATACGTGCAACTAGTTTAATTGACATTAGCATGCTAACATGTTTTGTATTGCTGAGATTTAGCACTAATCATGCATTATTTTTCTTACTTTACACTAACTGCTTGCTCCGAGTTTATTTGATGTCTCATTCCAGCAAGAATTTCTTTGCGCATGCAAAATCTCCTCTGATTTATCATACATAATAACCCTGGATAATCCTTGTTGGATGACCATTGATGGAAAAGCTAAGTGCCAATCTGAAAATGTCATCTTTGCAAATTTTTCAGGCTGGAGCTTAGAGTAAGGGAGGGAATCTTTGGAACGTGGGAAAGGCACTTTGACACAAAGCGACAAGAAGCTAAACATACTATCCATGATTGAAGGCTGAAATGTCAGCTAAATATGAATCCAGCAAGGTGGCAAGACGATCGAGTCGCCTAATCTAAGAGTATCAAGATCAAACGCTGCAGGGGAAAGTCTTAGTAGCACCTCTGTTAAACCTACAGATGGTCATACAAATTCAGTATTTAAATTCAGTATTTGACAGGTATCTGCAGTTTTGTATATGTTCTTGAGAGCATATATTTGGAAGTACCTCTAGCACCTCGCTGAGCAAAATTTGAATTCCTAGAACCAACCAAAGATATACTGGCGAGAGGCTGTTGCAATTTATGTTACAGCAATCCTTTCTGCAAACAGGTCTGCTAGTAGATTTGATTGTGGCAAGGAAATGTTTGTTGTTAGTATAATATATTTTGTACTCCGTTGTATTCTCTCTCTGGAAATGCACTTCACATAAAATAGTCAAACATGATATGATGCATCTAATAGAATTGGCATAGGCTGGAAGTTATATACCTATAGGATGAGAAAACAAGAATAACTAAACACAGCAAGAATCTTCCTAAAAACAAAGGAAAGATGGCAAATCATTAGAAAAAAAGTCGAAATTGATACAACAGCTATGAGGTGAAAACTGTAAATAGGATGGCCTGTAAACAGAATGGCAAACATCTTCCTGCAAACATGATATGGTTTTCTTTCCTTTTCGGTTTGGAAATCTTGGAAAGACAGATCTTGCACAAATACTTTGACAACCATAACTGAATGCCAGGCATTCAAATTAGTAGCAATGACCAAGGTTACCCACCTGTTGCCAAAAACATTGCTTTACAAAATTGAAGAAATTCCTTTAAAGAAAAAGAAAGAATTCCAATTCAACGTTTAGAGAATTGAGGGGCTTTTCGAGCTTTATGCAACCCATACTTCTTCCTCTCCACACGGCGAGGATCACGCCTTAGAAAACCTTGTTTCTTGAGGGGATCACGATTAGCTGCATTTGCAACTACCAAAGCACGAGCAATTCCCAACAAAATAGCCTGGGCTTGAGCCGAAAGCCCCCCACCATGTGCTTTCACAATTACATCATACTTTTTATCATAACCAAGTGTGGAGAGAGGAAACTTGACATATTGCATCCAAAGAGGGTTTCCCTGTAAATAATCTGAAGCAGTTCTCTGATTGATTATAATATGACCAGTACCTTCAACAAGAGCAACCCTTGCAACCGCCCTCTTTCGCCTCCCGGTGCCCAGCAGCTCCTGTGCAGCAATTCCACCTGGAAGCTTGGATTTTACGAACTGCTTCATATCTGCAGGGGCCGGAACTGCATCCAAACAAATGGGTTCTATGCCAATGGCCTCCGCTGCAGCTGTGGCTGCTTTAGACAAGCCAGCCATGTCTGAAGCTCTGCATTTCAAAGACTTCCGAGTTAAAGTAAGGCCATCGGAAAGCTTCAGATTCCGCAACAAGGGTGTGAGACCTGCAGAGCAGCACGAGAATGAAGAGAGGGACTGCGGACATGGGCTTAAAAGCCTAGAATTAGCGGAGAGCGAGAGAGGCGCCATCGCCATAGCCACACGCACAAATGCAAGGATAGCGCTGTTTTATGTTCCCTTCCTCCACGCTAAGCGTACTTCAAATTTTATTTGTATGCCTTAAAGTATGTTTAGTGTTTTCAATTTGGGGTTGCGGTATGTCTCGCAGTGGTTCAGCCTATGATTTTGATACCGTATTGTATTGGAAGTCGTAAATTTACAGGCTTTTGAGGAGCTTAATGGAATACAAAGGTTCCCGCTGCAATCCGTATTCGTGAATGAGAGAAGTTTAGGAGCGATGGTTCGTTTTTGGAATGTCGTGTGGTGGAGACAGGTGCTCCTGGGCATGCCGAGGAGTTCGGGCTGCAGGAGGATGGTTTGGACGATGGAGGCAGCGGGTGGGTTGTGATCCGGTTTAGCCTTTCTTTGATGTGAGGAAGCCAGGAGCATTACAAGATGGCAGTGGGAGGGTTCTGGTGAGGCTGTTGCAGCCAGGAGGTTCGATTCCTCCGGCCCTGGGTTTGATGCTTCCTTCCCACCGGGGTCTCTTCGCACAAGGGTCTTTGGTGTTTTCTTTGCACAGGGATTGGGCGTTATCTGTTTGCAGATTCAGGAGGGTGGTGGCTTTCCGACTCGCTGGTTTCTAGCAGTTCTAGAAGCAGAGGAACAGCGCACCCGGGATCCTCTTGCAGGAACAGAGCAGTCGGGGGCCAATGGCAGTGCTAGCAGAGGAACAGAGCATCTGGGATCCTCTTGCAGGAACAGAGCAGTCGGGGGCCACTGGCAGTGCTAGCAGCAGAAGAACGGAGCAGGCGGGATCCTCTTATCCAGCCCTGCTTTGAGTTGTGCCTTGATTCCGGCAGCAGAGACGATGGACCTTTCCCTCTCTTTTTTTTTGGCTTTTTTTCTTGCCTTCTAATCATATGCGCGTTTTGCACCGTTGCCTCTAGGAGGCATTTTTTATCTCAAAATTCTTGTGGCCTTCGATTGGGCATTTAATATAGAATATCCAACAAATCAATGGTAAAATAAAAGTTGAAAACATAACCCAGTAACGATTTGTATGCCTCAAACTACAGGCAGCAAATTTAAGTTGTATATTTATGTTCAAATCCGAACTTAGGAAAATTTTAGGTAAGAGGTAACCGCGGCGTGAAGGAGTTTCCGCAGCGGAGCCGCGAGTGGGGCACCGCCTGAAAATTTCCGCCACCGAAACTCCGCCACTCGGCAGATGGTTTACGTAATCAACGCTGGAGCATTTTTTCCGACGTGGCAGTGACATGGCGCCAATGTGGCAAAAATCTTTTGTGCATGCGTATCCGTCATTTCAAGGTCTGGCTATGGCGTAAGGTCCGTCGATGGAGTTCCTTTTTCGCAGACGCTGCTGTGGTAACGGGAAAACTTTTAGATGCAGAAATGTGTAATAAAAGTGGGAAAGTTTCTGTTGTTACACGTATGTCTTTGGCTGGAGTACCTCTGCAGATTGGAAAGATTGTGACAAGGCACAAGAGCAACGAGACGTATGAAAAGTAAGTTTCCGATTCAATGTTTTTGATTTAAATGTTTCAATGTTTCTGATTTTAATGTTTTTATGCAGGTATAATAGATCTCAAGATATCCAAGTTAATGCAGCTATGAGTGTGAATGCTCGTCCTTACAATGATGATGGCAGTTTGAGGATGTTTGAAGGTGTTCTTAAGGAAGAATTGAAGAAGCAAGAGAGTAAGTTTTTAGGTGTTTCATCTACAAAAATTTTGCAGCCACTCAATCTAAACAATCTGCAAGCCAATCAAAAGGTTGAAGATTCTGGTAAGTTTTTACGCATTTTACAAATTTGTAATTTATTCAATTTTTCTAATGTGTTTAAATTGTTTCAGGTGATGCTTTGAAGAGTAGTTCTTCTGTGCTTGGTAGAATTGAGAAAAAGGAAAACATGTGCCTTGAAGTTTCAGGAGGTGGGTTAGTTTCTGCAATGGACATTCAAGTACCTTCAGCAGGTGAGTTAGTTTTTGCAATGGACATTCGAGTAGCTACACCAGGTAAGTTAGTTTCTGCAATGGACGAGCAGTTAAACAGAGATATTGATCTCTTGTCTTAGAGTGATCCAGTTGTTAGAAAAGTTATGGGTATGGAGTTGAACATGGGCAATATCACAGGGGTGAGGATAATATTACCCTGGTTTGGGTGATCCCGGAGGTGTTTTTCCCGGCCTCCGGGATCACCCCCAATTT
>JAANSK020260762.1:0-12399 GCA_011763485.2 Isoetes engelmannii | reverse complement strand
AACAGAGTGATGGAGGCGGCGCCGCCTAAAAACCCAGACACGACATCGACAAGAAATTTCATTTTGTAAAAAGTACATGATAGAGGGTGAAATTTCATGGTGGTTGAAATTTCGTTGCGAGCAAACACAAAGCCCAATTAACATTGTATTGTGAGTCCATTTGCATGCACACTTTTTCACATTTGGGAGAATTTTTCATAGACAGAGAGACTAAAATTCGTGTGAAATATGCACAACTTTCTTTCACATTTCTCCAACTCATATTGTTACTAAAAAGGCATCAATTGTTATAGGAGAATGCATCAATTGCATGTAATGCATTGCAAATGCTTGGGAAATATGCTTTATTTGAGAAGTTTATTTCGTACTCTTATTGAGAACGGCAAAAATGGCATGTTTGGAGGCATGAAGCTACTTTATCATCTTCTTATTCATCTTTCGCTGGCAACAAAGGAGAAAGGCGTTCATTTTGCCTTATTGCCTGGACATACCTCCCATAGACTACAGCCTTTGGATGTAGCTTGCTTTGCTTCGTTTAAGGCATCATTCAAGAGGTAGAGGTCTGCATACATAGTTGCCAATGGCAGGTCTGAGCCAAAAAGGGGGAGACATTGCAGAATTGATATGATGGTCCATTGAAGCTGCTCTTACACCTAAGAACACCAAAGTTGGTTTCAAGGCACCAGGGATCTGGTCTTTTAATTCAGAAAAATGTTAAGCCAGGGCAAGTGGGTACCAGGTTTGGGAGGGTACCTATAGTGCAAACTGAAGAGGAGGTTCACTGAAGAGGAGGTTGATGAAGACGAGGAGGCCAATGAAGAAGAGGAGGACTGGGCCCAATTTAACATGAATGATGTGCAACAACTATGGGAGAATATGCCAAATCCCATTGCAGATGGTGAGCAGCCAGCCTTGACTCCTATTCAGCGGCATACACGTATTATTGGAGCTGAGGACATAGAAGCACATGCTAGCCTTGCCTCTCATATGGGAGCCACACAGATTGCTAACTCACAGGACTTTTTGCAGATACCCTCCCAGGTCATGAGGCCACCACATGCATGTGTGAGGCCATCACAGGGCATTAGACAAAGGAAGACGGGTGTTGCCCTAGGAGAAACATCTCCCGTGATGGCTTCTGCCAGACACTGGCAGCTGAGAAGGCTAGGAGGGTTGAGGCGGAAAGGTTGAGGAATGAGCAGCTTGCAACTAGGAAGGTCAAGGCTGCAAGGAGAAAGGTTGAGAGGGAGGAAGCTGCTAGGAAAGCACAACAAAATAGAGAAGAGAGGGAGAACAGGAAGAAGGCTGATGCTGCATTTGGGGCAAGTACTGCTAGACTCAGGGGTTTCATGTATCCCATGGGTATGTCAAGGGTTGCTATTGTTTTTGGCTTCCAGAGGCCTATGATGATGAGGCAAGGATTGAGTCCTATTAGAGTGCCAACTACAGATAACCTCACATCGAGTATGGCATTGCAGCAACCTGGTAATCCACTGGACATCACTTATGCACATGAACAATTCCAGGCCAATGATAATGAAGATGAGATGGAGGTCATGTGTAGCCTGAAGGGCACACATTTGCTCTAGTGATGTTGGAGGTGGGCAAGATATCAGCATAAAGGGGTACATACCACTAGTTAGGTCCGTCCCAAATTCAAACAGCACAATCAGGTCTCCAATGAAGGTTTGGGACTTGACAAAATCACATGAGGCACCCCAAGCACATGCTGCTATAGGGCATGGTAATTCCATGAGGTTGAACACTCAGCGGCGGGTGAATTATGCTGCTCCTCGATCTAGACCTGAGCACGACCACGAAAGGGCAGTGGACAAGGCAAGAATAATCAGGGGGATGGTTAAAATAGGGGTTGATGCAGATATTATATTTAGGGCCAAGGGCATGGATGTGGGTTTTGCATGTACATGGAGGGCTGAGATGAATCAAGGGACACAGCCAACTCCCAGGTTTGATGAGGGGAACACATTCACAGCAACAGCAACTCCTCCTCATGTATGTTTGTTTCTTGTTATGTTGCATGCATGTTCTCACTAGATTTGGCATACTAATTGTGCATCTTGCAGATGTCTGAAGACAATGACGAAATACAAGACAATTGAAGCACGATTTAATGCGTCCATCATGTAGAGCATGCTCGTGTTTGGTTGCAAAAGCGTGTCTTTGCAATCTTATTCATGTTCTGGTTTGCTAAATTTGAGTGCTTATTGTATCATTGTTCATAACCACTAATTCAACACCATTTACAAAACACCATTGAAATAATAAAGTACAAGAGAATAAGACAAGGCAGAACAAAGCAAACTGAAGCCAAGGGGGGTTCACATCGATGAACCTTACAAAACATGTAAGTGGTCGGGAGGGGGGTTTTTACTACATAATGTCGTACGTATATGTAAGGCTCCATTTAAGTTTTTTGTTTTAAAATTGTAAATTTAAGGGAAGGGTACATGAGGACATGAAGTTTTAGACTACAAGTGCTACAAGATTTTTTCTTGTTAGGAATCCTTATAAGGGGTTTATTTTTCCAACTTCAGGAACGCAGATGACGTATACCACCTCTATGAAGGTGAACCCCCCGGGACTGAAGCCTCATTTTATTAAAGTATGGGAATCCCACTTTTTTTCATGATGTGGGTCTTTTTCTACACTAAATTTTGTGAAAATCCTTTGAGGTGCATTTATTGCATTAAAAGTCCAAGCAATCCATGTGTGGAAAAAAAAGATGAAGGGAATGTTCATAGTGGTATTTATTGGGTTGGCGAGCCGAGAATGCAAATACGAGAGAGGAAAGCATAATAAATTGCAATTGTTGGATAACAAGATGCTATATGAGCACATTTCTAAAGAGTCAACCCTTCCATTCCACAAATGAATTCATTTATTGAATAAATAAATCAAGTACATTGTATTTTACAATGGTCGCAATGACCATGGTGGCTGGGCACTCACAACTGTAAAAGGATTTCCCATAAACATCCGGATGTTTTGGTGTGACGTTCCAAGTTAATATATGGTATAAATACCTATATTATACTGCCATCTCACTGATACATGTCGAGTATATCGACATGTACCCGATCTAGACGGAGTTGTCTTATGGGACACAACCATTGAAACCATTATATTGCACATATCTATAGGATATATCAATATACGCCCTAGTGCCACATGGCAATTAGCAATTGGGCCCAAACCCTAACCCTAGATTCGTGGGGCTAAAAGGGACTGGAACCCTAAAAGTTTTCATTTTCAGATTCCAGTCTCAGGAGCGCGCATTGCGGCTGTTCTTCATCTATTCCGATCTCTCACGAGCAGTGGAGCTTGCATTCCACACCTGCTCCCTCGATTTTGGCACCCCTCAAGCATCTCAGCAGGATGGACGCCTTCAGGGGAATGGGAGCCAGCCAAGGATCCGGTATATAGATGATCCGTTATGCAATGCCAGCTTCCCGACCGGCACTAAGCCGAGTTTGCATCCTTCCTTAGCTTTAAAGGACCTCTAGATCCCAAGATCTCAGCCTCTAACGAAGGAACCTAACATAGTTTGTTAGATTAGATAGATTAAATCTATTTCAGTATTTCAGTTCATTTGATGTGATGGATGTTATCTCTGTTTTTTGCAGGAGTTGACACTGAAGCATTGTTGTCAAAGGATGAAAAAGCGCCACTGGGTTTACCAGCTTGGTGATCTACTTTGGAGCCTGCTTGCCAGAGTTCTCACCACAGAATTTTCCACACTACTCCCACCCATCCTCCAAGCCCAACCGATTACTAAGATCTATCTATCATTTTCTCAAGTTATTTTTGAAAATTTTAGCTCTGCAATGCAATCACTTATTGCAGACGAATTTATGGATTATTTAGTCATATTATGGAGGTTCTGAGTTCCAGAATTGTGTATCAGTAGTTATTATTACCTCCTTAGTGCTATTATTACTTTCTCAGTGCATGATAAGATCCTTTTGTTTGTAAAAAAAGGGACATTACATTATCATATTTTGGATCCTTGAAAATTTGAAACTTTACTGTGCAAAAGAGTACAAAAACTTACAAAAAAGTTTCTAGAAGTCTTTCCCCACGTTATGTTTGAAACTTAACATTTGCTTGCAACTTTAAACTATTTGACAATTCTTTTTACAATTGATAGGAAACCCATGTGGAAAGCTATGGGGTAAATGTGTCATGCTTTGTTCATATGCTTTTTTGAAAACCATTTTGCATAAAAATATTGGCAATCACAGAGGTTAGAACTCTTGAAGCTCAGACACAGTTAGTTCAATTTTCATATGTCTAGAACTAAGATCCTTCCTAGTTAATACTAAACTTCACAGTTAGTTTAATTTTTGTATGTCTAGAACTAAGATCCTTCCGACTTAATACAAAACTTCTTTTGCAACGAGTTGGACAAAAGAAATGTTCGTGGCACAATAAATTTCTTGTTAAAATTATTTAACGGCATCTACTAACGCTTATCCAGACACCCATTTACGCTGGATGTTGCATTCTTATGCCGGATTTTGCACGTCCGTGCTTGCCTGTCCGTGCTTGTTTCGGTAGGCAAAAATCCTTCCATTATCCTCCTCCCCATTTCATCCTTTCATTTGGCTTCTTTTTGGTTTGATTTTGGTCAGGAGGCTTTAAATTGCACTATATCTTGCTTTCAAAACTCAGGTAACAAGCAGTCTTGCTTATAAATCAGCCTTAAAATGCTACATAGCCTCTCTATTTTTCATTTGTTTTGGGTGTTTTAGATGCATATGTTCCTCTATATCCATTGGATTTAAGCCTTAAAAAAATACCTTTTGAATATTATTTGATTGCAATTAGATTACAATATTGGTAATGTTGTGCATTATTTTGACCGGTCGATTAAGAAGGGAAACGCACACCTTTATCTATATGTGGAGAATGCACTATTGTTGCGATGTATCTTTTTCTTATTTTACCCATTTGGAGTTGTGTTATGTGGTTTATAAGTTGTCTAGAGTCTAGAGTAAAATTAAGAACTTAAAATCAATTGCAAACTGCAGATTGCTGATTGCTGATTGGTTTTCCGAGTAATTCTCTCAAGCCAACTGAACCCAATCCCCCATTCAGTCAAATATTTGATGGGCCATCCAATAGATTGGATTAGTCCTATAAAGCGTTTATCTGCCTTTTATTTTTACATATACATAATATGAATTTGCAAAGGGAAGCTTGGAGTTCAGAGTGTCGGTGAAAACGATAACAAGGCCTCCTATTCATGTCTACCATATGTAAGGCATGGAAAGGATGAATGACATGGAAAGGATAAAGGACTTGATTGCAGCTTTTAAGCAGCCAGTTTTCGACTATCCTCCTGTATGCCATGATATAGGCATGGAAAGGATGAATGACATATTGCAGCTTTTAAGCAGCCAGTTTTCCACTGACCTATATGCCCATCATGCCTGTGCTGAGATTTGTGAATCCTGTTTCAGCCTATCGAGTATTTGATTTGTTTATAGGGCAAACAATCATGCAACACCACCTTTTTCATCTCCTTGCAGTCTCTTTTCGACCCTCTTAGTTGTCGTGGTCAGAAATTCTAGCCTTATCTCTGACCTGCCACATCAGCATTCAAGGCTTTCTGGCTCTTGTAAAAGAGAGTGAGTTGAAAGAGCCATGTGAGTGCTCTTTTTATATTATATCCAGATGGTAAGTTCAATAAAGCATTACCTCAGCTTCTAATGTGCCGCTAGCAAGTCAGTCGTATGGCCTCCCATAATTTTCAGATAGTCTGCCATTTTTGTAGACCAGAACCCTAAATAATTAAAAGAGCAGACTCATAAAACCCACAAAATAAAATGACAATACTCGAAGGCAACACCCACAAACCTCTTCAACAGCCAAAGCCATTGGTTTGCAATTTTGCTGTACATTTTGGGACAAGGTATTTCCATGATTTCATCTTGCATAAATGAATCCGATCAAGATCATTTGTACCTAACTCAGCTTAAAAGCTGTTGGAATTGACTGAGAATAATTCAATTATCACAAAGTACAGACTCTATGACTCTTTTCAGTGAAGAGACAAATGACTTAATATCTGATTCTGAATGAGCAGCTGATGCCAGAACTCGAATTCCAGCATTTAGCCTGCATTTGTCAAGCATCGATCGTTTTCCCACAGCAACAAGAATAGATTCCTCCTCAAGCATCTAAAAATTCAGAAACCATATTAAGTAAATTAAATAGGGGATTCCTTCATTTTCACCGAAAGCAACAACCATGTTATTCCTTACTCGGTCTGCAATCTGTTCTAAAATGACAACATCCTCTTCAAAACGTCCTTTTGAGCTTTGCAGATGTAGGAATATAACAGGTGATAAATCATGTCCTCCAACACAAATTCCAGGGACTCCAGAAATACCTGAAGTGCAGTATGTGTGCTTATTATATAATCCAAAAGAATAGCAATGAAGTTATAATCTCAAAAAATAGCTGCCAATGAATTACCCTCCCGTAGAAGTTTAATGTTCCTCTGTAGAGTAACAAGCAACCCAGGATTTTGTTCTAGATGCTCAATTGCAGCAATAGAAGCACTAGCAGAAAAAGGCGGCAAAGAGGCTGAAAATACATAACCGGCACCATTCAGGCGCTGCAGAAAACAACTTTATAAAGTTAAAGGCAGAGAAAAATGATATAGCATGACAACTGTCATTTCAAACAAGATTGCCTCCCTAGTGGATGAAATCCTTTATTACGTCGTAAAGACACGCAAACATCAGAGACCTAGAAGGGTTTGATGTTAGAGTAACTTTTACATCGCACCGAGCAGTTGCAAATACCTGATGGTCAACAACTTTAGCACTGCCAGTACAGAAGCCACCCGTGGAAGCCAATGCATGTCCCATTGCACATGTTATGATGTCAATCTTCTCTACCTAAACAACATTGAACTATTATAAGTTTGGGAGCTGCCAATTCAGATACGCATAAAGTTGAACGTGCACTTACTGGTATATTAAAATATTCTGAAAGTCCCCGTCCAGTCTTCCCAAAAACTCCAAAAGAGTTACTTTCATCCATAAAAATTCTAAAGCGGTACTTATCTCTTAAGTGAACAATTTTGTCAAGTGGTGCCATCTGACCTGAATTCTGCAACAATTTCCTTGTCATCTCATTTTCTTTCCCTCTTCTTGAACAAAGATTTTCCTGCAATTTTCCGTGACATTTAAGTACCTGGTAGACTGCCTCCACAACAATGAACCGGCGATTTAATCGTTTCTTCTTTCTACGATCTTCCTGGGCTACCTCCTCAAGCAGTGCTTCCAGTGATGCCATGTCATTGTGTTTGAAGTACTTAATGGTGCTTCTAGAAAGCAGCAATCCAGTTTGTATTCCCCAGTTTATACCTTCATCACTGCAATGTCATTTATGCAGGATTTTAATAAACTGTTTAATTAGATGTTTTCTTTATAACGGCAAATTCCAATCATAAAAGCTAGGCAAGCAAAAGGGTCCAGGCTCTATTTGAACTTACATCTCTCTGATGAACTAAAAGGAGCCTGTGGGTAAGCTATGCTTGTTATGCCTTGGTAATAATGGCAAAATCAAGGATGGGTGGGGTGTGTCTATTTGAAAACAAGATAATGCATTACTTCTTTTTCTATTACCAGGTCTAGCTTCATATGTCAAAGTTCTCCTCAAACTAAAAGAAAATGACATAAACGATAGGCATCACGACCAAGAACTTGGGAAGGCATTTGTTGATAGGACCAAAATGCAAACAATTTCCTAAATAGATGGAAAAGATTATATTTATAGAGAAACCTTACGCTAAAATAAGATCCCCACTTTTGCAGAATGCAGGAATTGTACTTGAGGCAGTGGCCAGGCCATAGGAGTACAGAATTGCATCGGGGGTCCCCAGGAACTGTGCCAGCTTATCTTCCAAGTGTGAATGCACATCTACATTTACAGAAAAAGAACAGTCCACAATTACACACCAATGCAGGTTATTCAATAAACTTGGCAGAAATATCCTAGAAATAATAACCTACCCATCCAGACAAGTATCAAATTCGTCAGAAAAATGAACTCTTAAATTGAATAAAGCTAACGAGCTTCTTTTTTGGACTATTGTAGATTGACAACCATCTTCAACAATACAAAAAACAAGCACCTTATTGTGCTCCACTGCTCCAATTTCTTCAGCCAAGAACATAAAGAATGGTGTCTGGTGATACAACTTTTTCTTTTTAAATCCAGACAGCCATATTCCTCGAATGCCATGGCCTCAAGGATGTGACCTAAGATAACCTTTCCCCTTTGTCCTACAGCTAATTGGGCACATGGATGAGTGCTGAAAGAAAAGAAGACTAACAAACCCAAAAGTTCACGCAAAAATTCGGAATTATTTTCATTGGAATCAGTAATCCACCACATTTTCATACTTCTGTGATTTCAGCCTTTTCAAAGAGGCTGATACTGAAGATTTGCAGGCATGAAGGGATACTTCCAATATTCCGTTTACTCTGCTCACGTAAATGTTTCCAGTCAATTCTAACGGTACTGTTTTTCTGCCTAGTCGACTAACGAATCAAAGAATGAGCTGGATTTGGAAAATCATTGCCTTTTGAGGATCTGTTCTGCGCACTAATGTGTATCATATACGTAGCACAAAACCTAATATGTTATAATGAAGTACTATGAAAATAAGTATTACCAATAGTCCCATAAAATCCACGAGGGCCACAAGCTCCAACCCCATACTTCTCCAAAGAATTGATGCAAGCCTCCTTGATTACAAAAAAGCATTGGGAAGTCACTCAAAATACTAATGGAACCAAGAAAAACAGAAAGCACAAAGTGGCATACTCTGATCTTAAGATGCCCAATAAGGCCCAGATAATCAGCGGAAGCAAAATTTATCACCTCCTTACCATTAACAATTGTATGTGGACCTGCTGCACTGGTCATGACAATAGGTGTTGTCAAATTACTCAACATACCATGGCATAGCAGTTCCAGCAATAACAACAAATTAAAAGCATTAATTAAAATTTAAAAATGCATTCACCTCTCCAGGACGGGGGGTTCTCGTTGCATCTCTTTTGTTATTGGAGGATGTAGCGGCTCTGGTACCCATAAGTCACAAATCTCATCAACTTCCTAAGGACAAGATAATCCCAACAGGATCACGTTTAAAGGCGAATTTTCTCATGAGGTCATAGAACTACACATGACCTGTCTAGACCTATCCGACAGAAAAGCAGACTTATAAAAAGACCAAGGACAACAAAAATACAACCGCATTGCGCTTTTCGAGAATTCTCAATACGTGAAGATTGAGAAACGCACTAGATAAAAAAAGGTAGCAGCTAATTCTGCAGCTAATCTACTTACCTGTTGACTGAGGGGTTGACCAGATCGTTTTTGATCGGGTTGATAACTCTTCTGCAACAAGAGATACAAGACCACGCCTAGCAACGTCGCCTCCACAAGCAGATGGACTGTATCGTTCGGCAACTGTGCGCCCAACACGGAGAGCTCCATCTCCCTTCTCACAGGGCGTTGTCTGTGGGCCGATTCCTTAGATTGAACAAAAAGTACCAATGAATAACTGACGTGTCCGCACAGCAAACACGTCACAGAATACGGCACATATAATAATGTAAACCATCGTAAAAGCAAGTTAGGCTGCATTCTGCCCTCCCTGCCAATCACCTCGCGCCACGTGTCCATAGTTCTCTTCTAGGAATGTGTGCATCATTTTTTTTACATTTGGGCAACATTCCGGATTTCATTCTGCTTTTTAGCAAGCATTCTGTTTTTTATTCTGTTTTTGGCCACTCCGGACGCGACACCTGGCACAGAATGCAGCCTCCCTTGCTTCCACGTTAAGGGAATGCTCATCCCCCCTGCATTCCGGCATGGTCAACGCTGCCTCCGCGCTCCGTGCGTCGGCAACGTTTCCCCTATCGAAATGCAGGGAAGATGAGCATTCTCTTATATGAAAATATGGTATTTACGCAGTGACTTTTTGTATACAGGAGTGTCCATTCGTGGGATGAAACCGTCAAGGTAAGCGGGTGTTCTTTCTTGCTGCTTCACTAAATCATTCTCATCTAGAATGAAAACCGGCCTGCACAAAACCGGGAGAATCCAGTAGCCTTACCTCGACATAGTTGAACAGGAAGGGGTCAGCCATTGTTGCTGCCCCCTCGACCTGCTAAATCTAGTCGCGCCTCAACGGTGCTCCCGGATTTAGCAGGTGGAGGGGGCAGCAAGAATGGCTTCCCCCTTCCCGTTCCACATAACAAGCGACGCGCGGAGCGTGGTTTGACATCCCAAGGATGTCCCCTAAATCGGCGTTCTTGTATAAGGGAAAGCAACCATGTGATGACCATACGAATATTGACCAATACGGTCGTCACACGGGCAGCATGCATGGGCGACACCTCGCACCATCTCGGCCGTTGGGGCGGCGCGATCTCGACCGATGATGTGGATATATATAGCAGAGCCTCTTTCGAGGTGCACTATTCCAGTTCAATGCCCGTCTTGGACCCTCTCAGCGCCTGTCCTGTTTCCTGAGCGCCTTCGAGCCATTGTACTCTTGCTCACTGTATAATAAAATTCTTGCCAGATCTTGGCGTACACTTCTGTATTTCTGTTTCCGTGTATTTCGGTCAGGTTCATGACAGTTTGAACCGGAATTCATTACCATTTCGGGTCGGCTCGGAGCTTGTCCGTGGATCAACTTGGGAAGTCCGCACCGTTGATGGATCAGACCAAGTAGGTGTTTTCTTTTGTGTTGTGTTGCTCCTCAGGATCGCGGTGGTGATCCTGTTAGGCATGTTGGGGTGAAAAATTCTTAGTTTCTTGCTCTTTGGGATCGTGGTCGCGATCCTCTTTAGCAGTTTTGGGTGGAAAAAAAAATATTGCTCAGCTTAGCTCAGCCAGATCGCCAGGGCGATCCTTCTAAGCTTGCCCTGGTAAATCTTGGCTCTGTCTTGCTCTGGTAGATCGCCAGGACGATTCCCCTGAGCAGTTCTTTGATATTGCCAAACCTCATGGGGGAAGTTTCATCATATGCACAGCAGCTGCAGCAGCTTGCTCAGATTTGCCAGCAGCTACAGCAAGATAACCAAGAGCTTAGGGAGCGGCTAACTTCCAATGAGTCAGCCTCTAGCTCGGGAAGGAAGTTGTCCGAGCGAAAAATCTGTTTGCCGGAGAAATTTGATGGTACCCGGTCCAAGCTTTAATCCCAACTCCCGCCTTTCTGCACAACCCAGCAAGAATAAATAAAAGAAAGAGAAAAGAACATAATGCCTGCCTTATTTGGGGATGGTTGGATCCCCTGCGGTCTGGCAGATCCATGGATGTCGTATTTTGGCGAGGAGAGCCCCTGTGATGGGCTGATGTGGAGCAGACGATTTGCCTGCGGGCTGGTGCTGGTCAGCCATGCCGCCGCCCCTGTTGTCATGCCATTGTCCTGCACGATCGCCTATGCTTCCTTTGTGTGATCCAAGAGCTTGTCCTCTAGCCTGCCTGATAGGTGGTACAATAGATGCTGCCTCAATCATACAGGCTCTACTCTAAATGATCATGCTAAACCCACACAAACATGAAAAGGAATTTGTCCTCTTGAAGCTTTAACTGGTATAGAATATTTACGCCTAACCAACCACAAACGAATTGGAGAAAAAAGAATGACAATACATATATTAGATCTAAGTACTGCAAACTTGAAAAGACTAAATATGACTGATTTAGAATAAAAAATCATAAGCCCTTGCTGCCAAAAAAGATCCTAAATGCCGGTTAAAGGTGTGGCAAGTTTAAGAGCATGAACCATCCATGGCCTGACGGAGATGAGCCTCAGCCAGAGTACTGTCGAAACGATCCATCATGTACGACCATTCTTGAATGAGTTGGGGTTCAAACTTCGTGATGCTTGAGAGGGGACGGGCCATAGTGAGATCTAACAAGAGCTGGAGGGCGATGCCAATAAACCCGAGGAGATGCATTGCTTGGAGGAAGGAAGACTCCAATGCAACTATACATGAGAAGAACGCGGAATAGGAAGCACTGGCTCTGACCCACTATAGATATTGCTCGTCCTCTCTCGATAATGACGATCCAACGGATTTGATTGATAGCAATATTAAAAGCAATCAACGTGATCAAAATGAAGGAAAAGGACAACATGGTAATTACCTGAAGGTTGCTATACAAAAAAAGGCATAGTCTAGTGCAGCTACAACATCATGTCCACAGTTGCAACCCTAAGTGCGATGGATCCCCCACGCTCTTCTTTTCTTAGAGTTGGTGTGACGCTCCCTGACGCTATACGATGCTCCCATCGTATAAGCCCAGGAAATTCCCCTTCCCAATGGCTCAAGCACC
>JAANSK020260751.1:0-12399 GCA_011763485.2 Isoetes engelmannii | reverse complement strand
ATGAGAACTCAAGATTCATGTGAAATTGGGGAGTTGCTTTTGGCATCTGGTCGGGAAGAAATATCTGTAGGTTCTAATAAAAGAAGAAAATTATTTGCTGGCTCTGCAGGAAAGAGAGAATCTGAATCTTCGATATCCTCAGTTCTATACTTTTACACCTTTTGTCCATTTGACGTCCTGTTCACAGGCATTGCTGGCATGAAAGAAGCAAGACTACTTGCTGATCCCTATCTAAAGGAGTCCCTCATGTCCTCTCTAAGAAAAGTGCCTAAGAATGAAACTCGTGTTGTCTTGCGATCCATCTTAAGCTGCATCTACAGTCTAGCTACTTCATCCAGAGAATACATAGACGTATGTAAGCAATTGGACGTGTGTTTTGAATTTGTGAGATATCTTCTACTTGGTATTAAAGATCCAAACGTCGTTGAGCCAGAAAAAACTTTGTTGGTTAAGGATGTTTTGACTCATCCCATGGTTTCCCTTTTTCTTAGCTTGGATGGCCCTATTAAGATGGAAACTTGGCCTTCTTGGCCTTTCCAATATAATGAAGCAGAAGAAATTGTCCTAAAGGATGTGAAACAAAAAGCTACAGCTATAGCAGATGCGGTGCATTGCATAGACCGGCATCTTGTTGATATTGTTGCAATGTTCTTGCAATCTTATGGTTTCAGGAAACCAGAGAATCTGAACAAGGGTGTGGTTGATATGGTATCTGACCTTACTAGACCTCTTATTTTCCGAGCAGTTAACATGTTGAAATCTCAACTATGCCCGAGCTCAGGTTATCTTACTTTTATCCCATCATCTGCTGTCTATGCCATTGCTGTTTTAGCTCCTTATGCAGAACTAGAGATGCTTCTCGACCTTGTAAAAAGTATTTCTGACGCTGCCTTCGCTGAAAATTGCAGTAACTCCAGTAGTATGCAAAGGGATCATTTGTCAGTCAAGTCTCTGTGGATTTATCTTGTAATTGTGGTTTTCAAGAATTTGCCACATGTCTCGAAGCAGGAAGTCGGAAAAAGTAGTAAATCGAATTGGACCACCAAGGACTTACAGATCCATTCTACTTATCAGACTTGTATCGATATATACAGAAAAGTTGCTGAGCTGGCAATGAACATGACTTCAAAAGCAGCAGACCACTGTCTTCTTTCAGCTCTGCAAGTCCTTGCCACAAGAAGCAACTTGTTGGGTGCTTTTTTCCTAGATTTTGCACAATATACTCCACTACGTCTTTTAAGGCAATGTATGCAGAATGTGAGCAAGTTGAAAGCTAGAATTGTGTTCTTGTTGATACAAACAAACATGATTCACTTCTTTGAGTTTGGACACATGTTTTCAGTTGGGAAAGAATGCCTTTCAGAGGATGTAATAGACGTAGATTTGGCAGCTATGGCAATGGAAAGCACCATTATATCTCCCAGAACAGATAATTTAAATATATCTGACCATGATTTGCTATTGCTTTTCCCATCAGCTAATTACTATTTGATCAATGCACCCAAAAATGTTTCTTGTGCTCGGGATGTGCCTAATCTAACACTGGTGTACATGCAAGTAGTTCTCAAATGTATAAAAGATTGGGATGCATCTGTTGACTCATGGATCAAGGAATGCTCGATTGATTATGACAATTTATTAACCGATGATAAGGTGCAAATGCCAACGGATGTAAAATCATTCTATGAACACTCTCTTATTGCAGTTTTTGTCAGCATATTAGCTCAGTGCCTACGTCTACATCCACCGATTGGAAAGGAGATACGTCGTTTATTGAAGCTGTTACTCCCAGAGGCTGGTGGTTTGCTTGGCCCCGTACCTGTGGAAGGCAGACCATTATGGAAGATTTTGACTTGCAAGGTAGTCGCTAAGTTGAGAGTCGTCCTTCTGTTGCTATTTTCTGAGGGAGGTTCAAAAGTACGAACAGGTTTATGTGATTCACGAAGAAAAAACAAGATATTGATAAGATTTATGGCTGCTGTGATTGATACCCTAAGTTATTTTTATAAAAATCTTTTGTTCATGTCCAATGATCAGACCAAAAATGATACTGAGGCAACAGAAATGAAACAGTCAAATGCAGAATGTGATTTAGTGGCTTTCCTTGAGCAGAATCTTTTTAGCTCTCTCTGCACAGTGGCTGATAATCTTGATTTGGATAGCTGCATGTGTCAATACATGGACCGTCTAATGTCATTGGCAAAGTTGGTGCTGTATTATAGATTTGGTGAGACTATTCCAATGGGGGGATTGCGGAATTTGTTTGAGGTGGTCTTGAGGAACTCTGCATTAAAATGTTTGCCTGTCTGTGTACAAGCAGCAACAGATACAACAGATTTGCTGCTAAGCCATTCAGATTTTACAGCAACTCTTCTTGACAAGAAACAATTGTCATTTTCGAGAAGTGTCAAAAAAGGCACGTCCCTCTCTTCAATCTCATCCATACTGTGTCTAGTATCATCACCTGATGAGCTGGTGCAACAGACTACCATCTGTGGTAATAATACTCACTGCACTCCCGAGTTGGAGAGTACTGTTCATGAAAAAAGAGGGGAAATAGTTAAGCTATTAAGGGTGCTGTTTGGTTTTGAAACACATGAGAGTAATGAAAAAACTCGAACACTGTCATCTAAAGAGATTTTTTCGTTACTATTAGCAGCGTATAATGCTACAATGAGTTCAGTGGACTTGGAAATTCTTAAGTTGATGCAGGAAATTGAGCTTCAACAAAGGGATGGCTTTGATGGTCTTGCTGGACTAGATTACTTATGGGGTTATGCTGCTTTGAAGAAAAGAACTGAAGAAACAAAAACAAAGTTACAAGGGACTGATTCAATGAGTAAGGAGTATTTTTATGAGGTTCGTAAAAGAAGATACAAGGAAGATTTATGCATTGACCCACAGAGGTGTGGAATTACTATATGGTGTTTTCCATTCAAAAGGCGGGCACTTTCTGCACAATCAGATTTGGTAAAGTTCCTCTTTATTATTTTTATAACTGCTGCTGTTTGTATGTGGTGCATGTTTCTCAGTTGTATATATAAAAAACAACTTGCTCTCATTAGTAATCTATAGACTTTTGCCCATGGCCCACCAATGATTTATGATCAAAGGACTTAGTTGTCTGCACAGTTGTTTCCATGTTATCTTCCTTTGTGGCTGTGAATTTCCAGCGAAAATAGCTCTCCATCCAAAATAAAATTTTATAATTCGTCAATGTGAAATCGAAACGAAACAGCTTAGAGAGGACACCCTTACAGATGAGATAATTTAGGCTGATGAGATGGCAGGAACATAACTTAATTGATGTGATCAAATGTCCAAAACTTAGTTTTGATTCGCAATTGTTAGAAAATTATGAAGTGTTTTCTTTCTATTTGCAGAGCTTAGAAGACAAAGACCATAGCAGTGGCTGGAATCCAGCAGATGAGAATGTGCCATATGATCCTGCCTTTATTCTGCCATTTTCTCTGCATGCTCTATCTTCTCAAGGGGTTGATCCGGAGGAGTTTGTGAGACTGGGATTGCTTGCAATTGCATTTATGAGTATAAGCTCGGAGGCTGAATCAATGCGGTGTTTGGGATACGAAGTTCTCTCAAAATTCATGATAGTCTTAGAGGTATTTCCGTTTGCTTTAGATACATGTATATCCAAATACCGCGTGCACACACACACACATATCTAATAAATCGAGTATCAAAAAGCTAGATTTTAATGAATCAAAAATAGCATCTTGTCCAATATCTTTGTTTTTTTTCTTGTTCTGGATAACTATTTGATACCAATTAAGCTAAAAAGTTCATCTGCATGAGTTGAACTTGAGGAGCACTTCCTTTTCACAAGCTCAGCATAAGGTTCTGGTCTTTCATGAGGCCAAGAATATGTGCAATGACCTACATTCCCTGGTTGGCATATTAATTGCGCCTAGGTGTCTCTGGATTCTGCATTGGTTAATGTCATGGTCTTCAGGTCATTGTTGTTCCTTCTAGATTTTTTTTGTCTCTGTGATGGTCTTGCCATGTTTAGATATTGCAAGTCACTTTGGATATTGCGTATTGTTTCTTCTAGATTCGTTCTTCCTTTCTCTGTAATGATTTTGCGTTTTTAGATATTGCAAGTCACTTTAAGTCACTATGGATGTGTTTCTATTTTCACAGGAATGTGCTAGTTTTAGAGGCAAGACACAAATTATGATGCTGCTTAACCATGTAAAGAATGCAATAACCGAACCCTTGCAAAGACTGCCAAGCGTGTTTGCAGTTTTTGCTGCAGAAGCATCATGCATTTTGATGCACCCTGAGAACCAGCAGTACCTTGCTGTAAATCGTTCCCTTTTGCATGCACCCAGTATTGATCTGGAGGTAATTCACTAGACACCAATTTTCAATGTTTAACACTTTGCTGCTTGGTTTCTCTAGTTTTGGACAGGATCTTCTATAAAGAAGAACATGGAACTTGCAATTTATGTTGAAATCACAATAAGATGAGGTTGGATTGGATGCTCAATATGGGAGGGAATTGAGTAATTATTAGGAACATTGCTATTAGGGTATCTTAATGGAAATGATGCCTTGAATTAATATTTCCGCTCTGTAAAAGGTATATGCTTAAGGAGTTGCAGGATTCACAACTCTTTCCCGTTTGCTAACTTGCAAAGCAGCAAACTATTATAATAAAGCAATTCATGTAGCAGCTGCATACTGGTCTTGGTGCATATCATATTAAGCAAAACATTTTGAACCTTGTTGAACTTTAAGCAAAAAATGCCTTGCATAAAGACAAGTTAGTGTGTATGTGAAGCAAAATGCATCCTTATTATGAGGATTATACATATGTTGGGTATTACTATTTTTTTTCAGTCTACATGTCCATCATGTTCTGGCTGCTGTTTTCTTGTAGAATGTTCCCCTTTTCTACACAATGCTTGGAAGTGGCACCAGTACCCATCGTAGTGAGCGGCTGTGGATGCTGCGCCTTCTTACTGCTGGATTGGTGTCCTCTCAAGATGCCCATGTTTATCGTCGACAGTTCATAATAGAAATCCTGATGAGCCTTTACAAAACGCCAATGACAGACAAGTTGACGCGGAGATGGATATTGCAGGTATTAAGCTTGAGGCTTTTTGTTAGATTAAGCTTTGCGGTGCTAATTTGATTAGAGATTTCATGTGGCTTTTACAAGCTAGGTGAACTATGATGTCATGTACTTATTTAGTTGCATATTTTGGTTCTACTATAAGGCAAGCATGGACTAAGCATGAGTGAATGCATTGCTGTATGAATTCTATGCCATTTCAAGAGCAGTCATTTGCTATCTGCAACTCTTTGCATATTGAGGTTTTGGATGCACTAAGGAATTGTTTTTGTGAGTTGGAATTGAATGGCTTAAACTCCTTATTTAAGGTGGTAGTCTTATCTGATTGGACTACAACCACTTTTATTATGTCTGTGGACCTAGTATTTATAACTGTTTGCAGTTTGCGAAAATTGAGAACGTTAAAACGTTCGGGCAGAAATGTGAAATTCATTCTGTTTATTATTTTACCACTAGATTTTTGCCGAAAGGCGAGTTTATGTGGTTTTTAACCCTTTGCATGGCCCAAATAAAAAAGAGAAAGTTATTTCTGGAATGATTTTGCTGCTTTCCTTGAGAAGGGCTCTTGGCTAGGAGAGGGATAAAGGAACATCAATGTCATTGTTTCTAAAGGCTGCAGTTCTATTTCCCGCCAACACTGTTTTTCATGTGATTTTTCATTGTCAGTGCATTGTTGAAATTCTGAATCTTATGTGTTTCTGTTTGCCGCAAACAGTTAATCTGGGCGGTCTTATGGCTTGTGTGTGAATCTAAGTTAGAACTTTGCCTGTATGTCATTGAGAGTCATTATGGTTCATATAAGGCATTTTTTACTTCAATTCACATGCTTCCTGCAAAAAGTATCACATTTTGGTACACCTAGTCGTGCGTTGACCAAGATTCAAGAGACTCATGATCGACTCTAATGGAGAAGTAAATGTGACTGCAGATCATTTTGGGCTCATGCTTGCATTGCATCCTGGGTTTTGGTATGAATGTCTAGTTGTGGGAGTGTGTGTATTAGAAAAGGGAGAGTTTGCATGCAATCAGCGAATCTTCTGTCTGCAAATTGTGTCAGTGTTTTTATTATATATATTTATTACATGTTTTAATATTTCATGGCTCATAAGCAATAGTTTGGACAAAATTGATGAGGCTTGAAATTTGTTTTTTCTAGGTTGTGAAGAGAGCAACTGGCATTCCCTCCATGTGTAAATACATGATAGAAAATACTGGTTTGCTCTTGTGGCTTGCATCGTTAACAGTTGATGTCGTGAAAAATAAGCTGCTGCTTGATGAGAAAGAAAGCCTTGAAGATGCAAGTTTAGCACTGCAGGTATTATAAAGCTTTCTAGTATGAATAAAATGTTTTTGTATATATGCCAATGCGAGGGAAAAGTATTTTGATTTAATGGGAAGTAACTTTTGTACAGCTGATCCAATCACTTCCGCAAAAATTGCGGCAAGGCTCAATGTTGGGCTCTCCCGAAGAATACTACAAAATTGCTCTCATGATGCACCAATTCCTGGAACATGATGCATTTTCTTCCAGGCAGCAGACAATATTTAGGCGGCCAGCTCTTTCTATGATGCAAGTTGCACTGAAGTTATCTCAAAAAGAGAAGTCGTATAAACCACATTTCAGCTTGTCTATTCAAGGTGCTTGGGAAATTGTCCAGTGGGTTGAAGCAGAAGCAACAGAGCCATGTGTTGATGTTGCGGCCATGAATGAGACTCGTAATTTAGCTCTTTATATGCTTCTCCATAGCCGTCCACCGTCCATCTCTACTGAAGAGGTCTGTTTTATATCGTTAGGAGTCTTGTTTCTAGAAGGGCAAGTGGGAAGTATTTTATTGTTTTGATTTGCAGGAAAAGCGCCAGCTTTTTTTCATAGGAAGATGGGCTCTATCATCCCTAGTTAGTGAATGCCCTACGGCCAATCATGACCAGGTTTATAATAATGCAAAAGGCTACTCAGAAAGCCTTGCTGAAAAGTTACTTCGCTGGTTATCAGCAGCAATCATCCTTGGTGGAATGAGATTCCATATGGAAAGAAGGCAAGGGTTGCATAATCCGAGAAATGAACATTTTGATACATGTTGGTCATTTATCTCGCCAATTGACATAGAAAAAATGAAAACTGGTGAATCACGAGCTTATGATGCTCAGCTAGCCACGCAATTGCTATCTTTACAAATTTTGCTGGGCGCTACTGTCAGCTGCAGTTCCTTGAAATCTATGGTTAATGCCTTACTTCTTTTGTTATTGCCTCAATTTGCAGTTTGTAATGCAAGACAAGGACTGCAAGGTAAACTTTTTCTGCTCCCTTTTCTCGTTGGAAAGGCATTTACCTTAAATATGCTGTCTACCAATGCAGGTTGTGACAATGAAATGGTTATGGGCAAGAACGAGGAACTGAGCAGTGTTTATCTGCCACAGGAGTTCCAGAAATTATTGACATTGCTACTTTCAGACGTATCTTCACCAGAGGAAACAAACACTTCCTGGCTATGGTTAGGATCAGCTTATGTCTGGCCTATGGTTTTCTTATGCATAGATCATTCTCCGCTTCGTAATTAATCCATAAATGCCAATACAGGATAAGAAATCACCTGGAATAAGTGCATGTTCAAGCATGATCATTTAACGTCTATTTGTATATATTTGATAAATCGAATTTTCATAGTTGCCCAGCACTCTTCTGTCGTTCTGGTCTGCAAATTGATCATACAATACATATTTTCGTCTGATATTTCTCCTCGGTTATACTTGTCAGGTCATTTTACAAGCCGTGGACAGCAAATGCTCGGAAATCTTCTGACCAGATTTCGAAGTCATCTATACAAGTTGAGCTTGAATATGAAGTGCACAAATTGCTACTTGTAATTTTTCAAAAGCTACTTGATTCACCACCTAGTTCCTATCCTGAAATAGTGGCTAGTTGGCTGTCTTCAACAGCATCCTGGTTTAAATGTACCCAAAAGAGGAGAGTTTCTCAGTTGAGCATGGGAACAATACAGGCTTTAAAGTTCAAGCTTAGGAAGCTGGCAAGGATTACCAAATGATATGCATTGTATTATAATCCTGCTGTGCTATAATGCATTGTATTATTACGGGCTGCACAAATATCTTACAAAATTTCAAAAGCTACTTGATTCACCACGTGGTTCCTATCCTGAAGTAGTGGCTAGTTGGCTGTCCTCAACGGCATCCTGGTTGAAATGTACCCAAAAGAGGAAAGTTTCTCAGTTGAGCATGGGAACAATACAGGCTTTAAAGTTCAAGATGCTTAGGAAGCTGGCAAAGATTACCAAATAATATGCATTGTATTATATTCATGCTGTGCTATAATGCATTGTATTATTAGGGGCTGCACAAATATCTTACAAGCTACACCATTGGCGCACAGGCGCCGGCGCCCTCTTCACACATAGCTTTACAATTAGACCATTGGGATCGAGCGAGGTCTCCTTGCTCATGTTAATCGAAATATAATGATGACAGGCTGCCCAAAGGTTCCTTAGTTAAGAGTTCTATTCTGTAAAATTCACTTGCCTTGGATTACTGCAAAATTCCATCTCAATTATGAGACGGAATTTCAAGTCCATCAGGTTCTCTCTAAACCACTTAAACATTTTTAGTGCAGATTATATGGATTCTCAGTTCAAAAACTATACAGATTATTTCTTCAACATTATTTCTGTAGATTACCTTGGTTATTTCTTCCAACATCATATGCAAACAATATCATATCAGATAGATTGAAGACACGTTATACAAACTGATTGACTTCAAAACAGATTACACTTGAAGACATTATCACTAAACAAGTATCACTTAAGTAGAAATATAGAAGTTCATACCTCTGCAAGTTCATATGTCCAGAAGTTCATTGAACAATAATTTGCATCCAAGAACAGCAAGAACATGCAACAACAGCACCAATATCCTACAATACCTGTATGAAGTATGAGGATTAGGTGCAAGAATACTAGTTTAAAGAACGTAAACACCACTTACAAACAATTTTGCCCTCTCCACCTATCACATTGTGCCATGTGGCACTTTTTTTTTTTAAAGAATGTCATGTAAATTTTCTTCACTCTTTTTCCATGCTTTTAGCTAATTTTATGTGCCATTTCTTGCTTTTACCTCGCAAAATTGTTTGTAAGTGGTGTCTACGTAACAAGAATGTCCATTTATGTGACATTCTTGCGTGTCAACATTGCCTCGACACTAACGCGCCTCGGCAATGTTTCCACACAAGAATGTCACATAAATGGACATTCCTGTATACAGAAAATTAAACAAAAGCATCCAAGAAAGTATTTATATCCCAAAATCTCGCACAAAGTTGGCGTCAAACTAGAAATTTTTATAGAATATGTCGGCCTGCAACAAAAACTTGACCTAAACAAAAAAAAACATAGCAAACGTTATGGAAAACTCGAAATAATATTAAAAAAATAAAATAAAAAATAAAAATTAGGCAACCGATGCATCGCCGAGCCTGGACTTACCTGCGGATCATGGCGCTGCAAAAACTCCTCTGGCGCCGGAGATCGCCATGCTGGAAGGTTGAAACAGAAAAACAGAGACGCTAGAAAGGAAAGGGGAAGAATGCCATGTCGAAAACATATTTTTATATGTTTGCCACGTCATATGCTGGAAACTTTTATGGAAACTTTTATGGAACGTAATCCCGACAAGTTAATTTTACGTAAGTTACTCTTTAGGCATCGGAGATCCCCCCAGAAAATTTTCGGGCGGCCCCGTCAGCCTCCCCGGCGCACTTGCGGCTCCGCCGCTCGTGCGTCGTCTCGGCTGGTGGCGCCGCCCAGAAATTTTTCGGCGGAATCTCCTCCTCCTAGAAATTATCTTTTATATAATGATTGGTTGGCCAAGCGTTCTCTAACCATGTTCTTACCATTTTTACGCTACCCACTTTAATACCTAAAATTGGTAGAGTTGTTTCCATGAATTGCATCGTGTTGGTACGATAATAGCGAACACATAATTTTGCTTGTGCATAGAGATTTTTGAGTGACACAAAGTCAGAAGGGCGTCGATTCAGCCCCCATGGCCAATGGTTGGGCTAAGAGTTCTGTCGACAATTTCGCCTGACATCTCACAATCCCGCCTAACGTTCTTATTTGCAACCGTTGGATGCATGACATGTGGCGCTGAATCGACGACCCCAATGATGTCATGATGCATGAATACCTCTGCGCCTAGAATTCTGGCGTGTTAGCAGGGCTGTCACGTGTCAGCACTTCTTCCACGCCGAAATTCAAGGCGCAGAGGCAGGCGCATTCTGGCGTGTTAGCAGTGCTGCCACATGTCAGCACTTCTTCCACGACAAAATTCAAGGCGCAGAGGCATTCCTGTATACATAACTAATTGGTCTAAACAAAGTGGGGGAGTGCACCAATAGTGGACTAGTTAAGAGCCATGACCAAGGAAATGTAAAAAATAAATAAAATAATTTTGTCATTTAAATTGCATGGTTAAGAATATCTTGGTATGAGGTATTAATAATTTTGTCATTTAAGTTGCATGGTTAAGAATATCTTGGTATGAGGTATTACGTAAAGTTTTAAAAAAATTGGATATGTATTTCCCATAAAATCTCTGTACGAAATGGGTCTATCTAAAAATAGAAAGAATCATTGTATGTCCCAATTCTGTTCAAGGTTGAATGGCTAAGATCAAATTCATTTTTCCGTCCACTTCATCCAATGGTTGAGGTTGATACAATAATTATGTATTGATCCACTATTGGAGAATTTGATCCATTTCTGTATGATCCACAATTGGATCATGGTCCACTATTGGTGACCCTCCCCTATTTAGGGTAAGATTGGAGATCGAGATTATGTATGCATAGTATTAGAAGCCCTTATCTTTTTTGTTGAGGCAAGAGTATTAGAAGCTATTGTCATCTCATTCAATTCATATCAACATAATAGAGTAAAAAGGGTCCTAGTGTTGCTGGGCATAACTTAGGAATTGTAAATAATACACTGGACAATTGTTTAAATTAATTCACATTAGCAAATTTACATAATGAAGAACATTCAACCACCTTTTCCTTTGCCACTTGGTTTTTCTTTTTGCCCGTTCCCCCTTCCCTTTTCTTTTTTTCTTTTTCATTCCCCTTTTCTCCTATTTTTGTTTTTCTTTTACTTTCCCCTTACTTTCCCTTTGCCTCCCTTTTCCCTTTCCATCAAGCCATTATCGGGTTGTGACAGTCTTAGACTTGCGGTTGGTTTTGGTGCCGTGAAAGTAACCTTCCTCGCTGCACAATCAATCAAGGCTTTTGTCGGAATAAGGTACTCTATTCCGATAGTCAAATCATACTTCCCCATTTCCATGACCTCTGCCTCCATATCTAGATCAACTCCTAGCAACTCAATGTTGAAATTGATTCTCTTCCCCTCTGTATATCTGACTCCTCCATTGGCTAGAACCACTGGCCTTGGATTAGACCAAAGGGTATGAAGTTTCAACAACTCTACCATGCGAGGCGATGCAAAATTATGGGATTCCCCAGTGTCGATAAAGACTACAAATGACTTAGCCTTAATTTTTCCAACAGTTGAAATGATATTATACTGGCTTTCTGCATTTCCAGTATCTATTGCAGCTAAAACATGACACTCACCATGGATAAAGTCGCGTGGCTCATTGTCATCTCCCCTGGGAGGGGTTTCCCATCCTCCTAGCTCGATGAGGACATCATTCATCACATAAGGACAGGTATGAGTCCTGTGCCCTAGCTGGAGACACCTAAATTTCCAGATATTCCCAAGTGCTGAGTCCACTTTCTTCTGATAGCCCGTGGCCTCCTTTTCATTCCTCGGTCTGTTGTTTCATGCCCTGTCATTTACTGCCCTTTCATTCCATTCTGGCTCACTGTGGCTATCCTGCTCTGACTCTGACTCAGTGCCAGAAGAATCTGAGGTGTTCTCCGAAGACGAAGAGTGTCTCCTGCCTCTTTTCTTGGCTTTGCCCCTTTGCTGGCGGTGTTGTTGCCGAGGTCTCTGAGGTACTTGCATATTTTGGTCCTGAGGTGGACCGATCGTCTGAGCCAGGAGGGGTTTGATCTCCTGAATATATGATCTCATCTGGGAGATCTCTTCTCAGGTGTTCGGGGCTCGTCGAAAAGTTGGCGAGGTTGAAACTGCCGTTTTGGCGTGTTCTCGTCAATAGGTTGACCATTGGGGTCACAATTCCTTGGGACTCCTGTACACACAATAAATGATTGGACTAACTTGGTTAGTCATTTAAATCTTTCCTATACGATGCATTGGAATTACCGTGCA
>JAANSK020260740.1:0-12401 GCA_011763485.2 Isoetes engelmannii | reverse complement strand
GCGCGCGGGCCTGCTTGTCCGGGGTGCCGGCCTGGGCCAGCAGTTCGATGCCGCTGTCGAACAAGGCCTTGACCGGGTCGACGGGAGCGGGTGGCGCAGGCGGAGCTGGGGCGATCGGCGGCTCGCCGCCCACTCCGTTAGGAGTGGTATCTCTGGCTTCTGGCTTCTGGGCCTTATCCCCTGCCGCCAAGTAATCGGCGGCGGGGGTTATCCCCTTCCGTCTGTTGCAGTCTCTGCAACAGCCGACCAAATTGCTGATGTCGTTGGAACCCCCTTCGGCCAGCGCCACAACGTGGTCGATGGTGAAAGCCGTTGGTGCGTTTGGGTTTTCTCGCTGCATGTCGACGCGGCAGTACGCGCACTTGCCGCCACAGCTCGCCCAAACCTGCTCGACTTTTGTCGGGTTGTCCTTGCGGCTGAACGAGGTTCTCGATGCCTTCGGCACCGAGCCAACAAGCGCCGGAGATCCCCCCAACTTCCCGTTGTTTTTGTCCCGTACCTGGCGCTCGACGTCGCGAATCATTCGGCGGGAATAGATCGTTCCGTCGTCCGTCTGGCTGAAGACGCCGGCCTGTCTCAGCTCTGAAAGCGCGAGCCGAACAACCTTGGCGTCGCTCCCGACCAACGAGGCGAGCTGAGCTTCAGTCGGGCTCCTGCCACCAATCAGGAGGTGACCGTATGGATCCGATTCGTGCATCAGCGCGATCATTTCCAGCCACAGGCCTCGCGCCTGCAGCGAGCAGATCCGCAGCATCGGGTCGGAGCGCCAGTCCGACGGGTAGAACTTCATCCAGGGGTTACTCATGGCATTCGGCTGCGATCTGCGCGCGGGTCTCTTCTGCGCGCTGGTGGTCGCCCTTGCTCAGCCAGTGGGCAACCTGCTGTTCGAGCCGCTGGCGGCGCTCGGCACGCCCGGCAACGGTCTTGTTGGCGCGGACGCCAGGGGCGACCGCGTTCGTCGCGATGGCGGGTCGGTTGCTCATGACGCAAGGCCCACAGCTGCCAGCGCCTCGTCGACCGACGAGACGACCCAGACATCGGTCGGCCACTCGGCGATCCACCGAACCTGGTCTGGCGTCAGCGATCCGGCGCGCTGGCCCTTGGCCTTCGGCCGCTTGATCTCGATGAGCGTATTGATGCCGGCTCGGGCGACGAGCAGATCGGGGACGCCTTTGCCGACAGCGGACAGGTCTTGCACGGCACAGCCGACGCGGCGCAGCGCGTTGACGATGTCGGCCTGGTTCTGGTCGACCTTCGCGGCGCGCCTCATGACCGGCCCCGGCGGTTGAGCAGCACGGCCCAGTCGTGGTCGGGCAGCAGCGACTCGACCGGCACCCGCCCGGCCGACGCCTTCTCGATCAGCAGGGCCAGCTTCGCGCTCGGCGTGGCGTGTCCACCGGCGACGAGGGCGAGGTAGCCGACGGTCGATCCGACGGAACGGGCAAACACCTCGCGAGCCCCGGCGTGCTTGCGCAGCTGCACCCAGTAGCGTTTGAACGGGGTGGTTTTTGCCACAGCATCAATGGCTTTCGGCGTGCTTTGTGTGCGGTTAGACACAGATGCCGAGGTGAACTGCTGGCAAGGTTCGTTCATGGACGCCTCGCCGCAACTGAATAGAAAACCCGGACATGACGCCGGGAAGGTGCGACCGCCGCGCCAGGGCGCAGCGGGAGGAGCCGGGGGGCGAGCATTACGCTGCCTCGCGCTGCTGGACGGGCTTCGGGCCGAACACATCGACGCGCAGTTCATGGCGCGTGACCTCGCCGTCGGTCAGCCTCTCGATGGCCTTCACGGTTTCGAGATCGGGCGGCGGGCGTCGGGTGCCATTGCACCAGTGACGGACGCATTGCGTCGTCACGCCGCACGCGTCAGCAATCGCGCGAGTCCGCGCCCCGTTTCGGTAGCACCAGTCTTTGAGTTTCATAGATACGAAAAGTATCACCGTCAAACGGGCGATACAAGACGTGGCGATGAATCTTTCCGATACCGGGGGTATCGTTCTGCGCTATGAACTGGCAGCCAAAAGCACGGGCGTTGATGCGAGAGCGATCCTGCACCCAGGACGACATCGCCAAGCATCTACACGTCACCCGAGGAACGATCGGCCACTGGCTGACCGGCCGCAGGACGCCGTCGCCCGAGGAGCTGCAGGCGGTGGCGAACTTCCTGGGGACCACGCTTGCCGACCTTATTGGCGAGCCACCCTCTCAGGGGGCGATCAGCGCATACGATCCGAGCGACCCGCTGCCAGACGATCTAGTTCAAATCAAGGTGAGCAACGTCAGATTTAGTGGTGGCAACGGTGCCACGGCTGTCCATTGCGAGATCGACGAAACCAGCGAGCCGCATACTTACCAGCGGTCGTGGTTCGTTCGCGAGCGGCTGCGACCTGAGCGGTGCATCCGCTACAGAGTGCGCAACAGCAGCATGGAGCCGATGTTGTTTCCCAACGACTGGATTCTGGTGAACCTTGACGAACGGGTGATCGTCGATGGCGGGGTCTATGCTTTCCGCTACGGAGACGAGCTGCGGGTGAAGAAGCTGCAGCGCCGTCTGAACGGCGGGCTGGTCCTCCACAGCATCAACCCAGAGTATCGGCCGGAAGAAGTGTCCCCGTCCGACGTCGACCAGCACATCACCATCATCGGGCGCGTTCGGGACAAGGGAGGGCGGGGAGGGCTATGAGGCTGATCGTCGAGGCTCACAAGCGGACACGCGGGTTGATCTGGGTCGCGGGAGCGGCGTTCCTGGTCGCTGTCTTTAGCCACAACCCGACCCCGAAGCCAGCGCGCGCGGCAGCGATCCGAGCGCCGGCTTGCGTCGGCGACTGCGCGTCAGCTGACGCGGGCTATCGGTGGGCATCGAAGCACGGGGTAGTCGAGGCCTTTGAGTGTGCCGGTCACAGCAAAGCATTCGAGGACGGATGCCTTGATTTCATCGACGACGCGGGCGAACTTCCCGACCAACCCTCTCGCTGGGATTGACCGAACAGGCCCGCTGATGCGGGCTTTTTTCTGCGCGACGCCCTACCGTTCGTCGGCAAACAATACTTTTCGTATCCCGACCGGTTGCGCCTGAAAGATACTTCTCGTATCGTTCTCTCACACCGCAGCAGCCCGCTGCGACTGGGAGATTCCGATGTCAGACCCCGTTCGCGATGCCGCCGAACACTACGACTCAGCCGACCGAGCCGAGTCAGCTCATAGCAAGGCGGTCGCGGACTGGAAGTCGTTCGTCCTTCGCAGCCCGGTCGAACTGCACCGGGTCGTCAAGCAGTACCTGACCGACCACGCCTGCGATCACGCCGACACGTTGACCCACGCCGTTCTCGGCACCGAGAACAGCAGCCAGATCAGCAACGTGGTCGCCGATGCCATCGGCTACGCGATCACCTGTGGCGATGCGCCGCAGTACCGCAGCCCCGAGGAGATCGAGGCCGACGAGGCGGAAGCCCGCGCCGAAGCGAGCCGCGAAACCCAGCTTGAGCGGTGCGAGGCATGAGCCGCCCGAGCCCAGCCCGTCGCGTCCTTTGCCACCACGACCTGAACCACACGCCGCTGGTCACCCGGAAGAACGAAGACCGGGTCGCGATCGTCTGCAGCTTCCTCCTCCTGCTGTTCCTGTTCCTTGGTCTGTTCGTCGCGTTCAGCGCGGCGAGCGGCCTGTCCGAAGCCCCTTCCGCCACCGAGACCTGCAATGTCTGAAACCATCGAAGCTCCTGTTTCCCCTGTCGCCGAATACTCGGCGACGAACGCAGCTCTCACCGTGCTGCGCGAGCGGTACACCGACGCGACGTACCCGGTAACCACCACCAAGGGCATGGAGGCAGCAAAGGCTGCCCGCGCCGAGCTGCGCGGCTACCGCACTGCGCTGGAGAAGGTCCGCGTCGAGATCAAGGGGCCGGCTCTGGAACGCTGCCGCCTGATCGACGCCGAGGCGAAGCGGATCACCGCCGAGCTGGTCGAGCTGGAAGGTCCGATCGACCGCCAGATCAAGGCCGAGGAGGAGCGGAAGGCTGCCGAGAAGGCGGAGCGCGAGCGGGTTGAGCTGGCGCGGGTCACGCTGATTCACGAACACATCGCGGACATCAAGACCATCGGCACGCTTCAGGCCGATCGCTCCTCTGCCCAGGTGCAGGGGCTGATCGACGATCTCGTCGGCCTGGCCTTGACCGAAGACCGCTTCCAGGAATTTCTGCCTGCCGCTGAGCGTGAGAAGGAATCTACTCTCCAGCGTCTCGAAGGCATGAAGGCCCAGGCGATCCTCCGCGAACAGGCCGAAGCCCAAGCTGCCGCCGACCGCGCCGAGCTGGCCCGCCTCCGCGCCGAAGCCGAGGAGCGCGATCGCGCTGCGAAGGCCGAATCCGACCGCGTCGCCAAGGCCCAGGCCGAGGAGCTGCGCAAGGCCCGCGAGGAAGCGGCTGCCGAGATCGCCCAGGCCAAGGCCGAAGCCCAGGCGCTGCGCGCCGATGCTGATCGCCGCGCCGCCGAGGCTCAGGACAAGGCGATCAGGGAAGCGGTCGTCGAGGTCTTGGGGCTGCCCGTGCGTGCCGCCGCAGCTGAGCCGGTCGCTGCAGCAGCCAAGCCGGTGAACGAGTGGGCCGAACTGGAGTTCGCCCTCGAATCCCCGCCCCCGATGGGCGATGCCCCGACCGCTGACGAGGTCGTCGAGATCATCGCCAGCACCTTCGTCGTCAGCAGCGAGACCGCTCGCGCCTGGCTCCGCTCCATCCAGTTCTGAGACCGACCATGACCGCAGTAGCCGAAGTCACCCGGGAGCAGCCGCTCGCTCCCGTCTCCCAGTCCACCGCGCTGATCTCGATGATCGAGCGCGCGGCCATGAATCCCAACGTCGACATCGACAAGATGGAGCGCCTGCTCCGCATGCAGGAACAGGTGCTGGCCCGCCAGGCCGAGATCGAGTTCAACACCGAGCTGTCCCAGATGCAGGCGTCGATGCCGTGCGTCGGCGAGCGCGGCACGATCAAGGACAAGCACGGCAGGGACCAGTCGAGCTACGCGCTCTGGGAGGACGTCCTGCGCGAGATTCTGCCGGTGCTGGCTCAGCATGGATTCAGCCTGTCGTTCCGGGTGCAGTCGTCGCTGGAGTCGGTGAGCGTCACCGGCGTCCTGGCCCATCGCTCGGGTCACAAGACCGAGACCAGCCTGGTGCTGCCGATCGACGGCAGCGGCAGCAAGAACGGCGTGCAGGCTGTTGCCAGCTCGATCAGCTACGGGCAGCGGTACACCGCACGGGCGCTGCTGAACTTCGCCACCCACAACGATCCGCACGACGACGACGGGCAGGGTGCTGGCCCACAGGTCGACACGCTGAACGCGGACCAGGTCGCCCAGATCAGGCGGCTACTGAAGGAGGCCGGCGGCGACGAGAAGCAGCTGCTCGAATACCTGAAGCAGCCGTCGTTCGAGCTGGCCCCGGTCACCCTGTACGAGACCATCCTGGCCCTGATCGCGCGCAAGAAGTCGATCGCGCAGAAGGGTCGGTCGTGAGCGCGCCGAACGATGGTGGGCCGGCGTTCCCGCATGAGTTCAAGTACGGCGACGGGACTGCGCAGCGCACCGAAGGCATGACCCTGCGCGCCTACATCGCGGTGCATCGGCGGATGCCGGATGACTACGGCGTGGATTCGGCTGCCGACTTGGTCGGCCGGGCGTTCCCTTTGATAAAGGACCACCCGGACAAGCTCGAATACTTCCGCGTCTGCCGGCAATGGTGGATGGACGCCGAAGCTGCCTACAGCGTTGCCCAGGCCGACGCTCTGATCGCCGCGCTTGAGGCTCGGTCATGAGCCAGCTCCAGATCATCGACTGCGAGCAGAACACGCCCGAGTGGCTGGCTGCCCGCTGCGGCATCCCCACCGCCAGCGAGTTCCATTCGGTGCGGGCAGGCGGCGAGGGCAAGGTGCGGCTGAAGTACCTGCGCACCAAGGCCTATGAGCGCCTGACCGGCACCGTCAGCCAGTCGTTTGCCGGCAACGCCCACACCCGGCGCGGGCATGAGCAGGAGCCCGAGGCGCGGCGTCTCGCCGAGTTCATGCAGGGATACGAGGCCACCCTGGTGGGCTTCATGCGGCGCGGCCAGATCGGCTGCTCGCCTGACTACCTGGTCGGCCCCCGTGGCATGGGCCAAATCAAGACGCTGGCCCCCGATCTGATGATCGAGCTGCTGGAGAACGGCGTCGTGCCGAGCCACCACATGCCCCAGCTGCAGGGCGAGCTGCTGGTCAGCGCGCGGGAATGGAACGACTTCGTCGCCTATTGCCCGGGCCTGCCGCTGTTCGTCAAGCGTGTGCACCGGGACGAGAAGTACATCGCAAGCCTCAAGGTCGACCTTGACCAGTTCAACCACGACGTCGACCGGTTGGTCGACTCCATTCGCAGTCAGTACGGAGACGCAGCATGAGCAGCGGGACCATTCACATCAGCGGTTACATCGCCCGAGATTCCGAGCTGCGCTACACCCCTGCGGGCGACGCAGTCATGGACATTTCGGTGCCGGCGAACTACGGCAAGAAAGACCCGAAGACCAACAAGAAGCCGACCCAGTGGTACAGCGGCACGGTCTGGCGCGAGCGCGCCGAGAAGCTGCACCAGTACATGGTCAAGGGCCAGGCCGTCGTGCTGAGCGGCGACGAGCCGCGCGTCGAGACCTACGAGAAGAAGGACGGCTCGATCGGCAACGTCATCCGCTTCAACGTCCAGACCGTGGACTTCATCGGCTCGGCTCCCGAAGCGGCCGAGTCCGCCCAGCAGAACCGTGCCGCCCCGGCCGCGCGCCAGGCTTCCCCGGCAGCGCGCACCGCAGCGCCGGCACAGCGCCAGGCTCCGCGCGCCGCAGCGCCTGCCGCCGACTTCGAGGATGACGACATCCCGTTCTAGGACGTACCCAGCCACCACAGCGACGCGCCGTCTTGGCGCGTCGCCCACCGAGACGATCATGTTCAAGAAATTCCTGCTGTACTCGTTGCCGACCAGCTTCACGCTGGACCCGGCCGCGCTCGAAACCCTCCTCGCCATGCGCCCGCTGCTGCCGGTGAACCAGGCCAGCATGAGCAGCGCCGGCTGGATTCCGGCCGCAGCTGACGGTCGCTACGTCTACCAGATCGGCTCTGCCGATCAGCAGCATCTGCTGATCTCCCTCGGCACCCAGGAGCGCATCCTGCCGTCGTCGGTGATCCAGGACGCGGTCAAGGCTAAGGCCAAGACGCTCGGCGAGAACCAGGGCTTCGCCCCTGGCCGCAAGCAGCTGCGCGACATCCGCGATCAGGTCATCGACGAGCTGCGTCCGAAGGCCTTCATCAAGACCGGCGCGATCCGCGCCTGGATCGACCTCGGGGCCAAGCGTCTTGCGGTCGAAGCCAGCTCGGCGGCTGCCGCCGAGCAGTTGGGCGCGATGCTGCGCGTTGACCTGGGCGAGCTGCCGGCGATCCCGCTCGACACGATCCGCTCGCCTGGCCCGCAGTTCGCGCTGATGATCCTGCAGGGCGGATCGATGCCGTTCGGCCTGGGCGAGGGCTGCCGCCTGGTCAACTGCAACAACGCGCTGGGCTCGAAGGTGAGCTACGAGCGGCACAAGCTCACCGAGAACCCGCAGCTGCTCCAGCAGCTGCGCGATGGGCTCCAGGTCGAGCAGCTGTCGCTGTACTGGCGCGAGCGGATGCACCTGACCGTCAGCCACAAGCTGGCGTTCCGCGCAGTGCAGCCGCTCGACATCACCACCGACAAGTCCGACGAGAACGACGCGGACGGGCTCGCTTTGCTGCTGGCGAGCGAGACCAGCCTGATGCTCGACGAGCTGCTGGCTCAGCTTGGCGGCGCGAGACCGTTCGAATGATCGCAATCGGGGTCTTGATGTCTGTGGTCGGGGCGCTGTTGGCCGGGCTGACGATCAGGACTTATGCGCCGTTTAGCGGCGATCCATCGAGAGCGCGTGTCGCGCTGTTCGGTTCGTCGGTATGCATCCTGATCGCCGGTCTTGCCACCGCTGCACTCGGAATTGCGAAGTGGCTGTGGAGCGTGATTCCGTGAGCGCCGCGCGCGGCTGCCGGGAAGTGCGGGAGGCCTTCGACCTGGTCAAGAGCCTGTCTGAGGAGGCGGGCATGTCCTGCTTCCTCAAGCGTGCCAGAAAGCACTTCATCGTCGAGGTGAAGGGCCGACGCCTGGGCAAGACGATCGCGCTCTCCGGCTCGCCGCGCACGGACAACTACCTGAACTACACGCGGCAGAAAGCCAATGCCGCGATCAAGGCAATCAAGCAGGAGGAAGGGTCATGAGCGAACTACACGACAAGGCCGAGGCAGGCGGTCGCAATTGGTACTTTGAAGGATCGCACGACGCGGAGGAGCCTGAGGACATCGCCGCTCGGCTTGCGCTGGTCGCAGAGCGCGATGCCCTGCTGGCCGAGAACGAGCGGCTGACTAATCTGTGCCGCAACGAAACCATGCGCGTCATCATCGAAATCGAGCGAGCCGAAGCCGCCGAAGCCCGCCTGCTAAAACTGTGCGAGCAGCAGCCAGAAGCCTGGATCGTCTACGACGCCGATGGGAAGCGCCGCAGGTTCGACGAAGAATCGGAGGCTCTCGAGTACGCGAGTTTGAACGGGGACAGGCCGGTGCATTGCCTCACCCGCAGGCCGGTGATGCCATGAGCGACAAGATGCGGGAGGCGCTGGAGTACTGGCGCGATCACTGTTCAGGAGCAGAGCCATCCGTCAGCGTGTTTGCGCGGATGGCGGATGAAGCCCTCGCTCAGGCCGAGCAGCGAGCGAATGATGACGGCCTGCTGCCGTGTCCGTTCTGCGGCGGCGAGGCGTCGAGAAGCACCGGGAAGAAGGCAACCGGCGAGCCGTGGCCGTACATCGAGTGTGGAGACTGCGAGGCTATGGCAGAGCCGAAGGTCTGGAATCGCCGCCCTGCGCAGGCCGAGCAGCGCGGCGAGGTTATTGGCACCGTCTGCTGGTCCGAGTATTCGGCGTCGCTCGGCAAAACTGAGCACCGCTTCTACACCGAGCGCGACTCGCATGTTCCTTACGGCACGCCGCTCTACACCGCCCCGCCAGCGCCAGATGGCGCGTACAAGCGCGGATTCAAGGAAGGGCACACGTCCGGGTGGAATGCCGGGGCGTCGGCCGACGCCCCGCCAGCGCCGGTCGTGCCGGATGACGCGGAGTGCGAGCGCATCCTGAACGGCAAGGTGTGCGGCGATCCGATCAGAAAGTACGTCAGGGGCGGCACGCTTGCCGCAGGACTCGACAAGGCCGATGTGATCCGCGCGATTGCCGCCATGCTCGCCGCGCCTACGGTGGCAGCGCCGGTCGTGCCGGATGACGTGGCGAAGGACGCGGAGCGGTTTCGGTGGCTACGGCGTCTCGATGCTGGCGGGATTCAGGTCTACGACGGGAACAATGACGCGAGCGTGTTCGGAAATGATCTGGACGCCGCCATCGACGCCGCCATGCTCGCCGCCGCGCCTACGGTGGCAGCGAAGGGGGCGGAGTCGTGAACAGAACCGAACATCTGCTGTCGTGCCTGTCTGAAGAATGCGCGGAGGTTTCGCAGCGGGTGAGCAAAGCCCTGCGCTTTGGTCTTGCCGAGGTGCAACCAGGTCAAGACCTGACGAACGCGCAACGAATTGTTGTCGAGCTAATCGACCTGATGGCCGTGACCGAGATGCTGATTGCGGCAGGCGCACTGTCGGTTGGCGTGAGCACCGAGCCGGGAAAAGAGGCGAAGAAGGCCAAGGTAGAGAAGTTCATGGCCTACGCGGCGCAGTGTGGCGCTTTGATCGCCGCGCCGGAGGTGCCCCGTGGCTGAGCTGATGAAGCCGCCAGGCCTCGGCCACTTCACCGGCATGACCCCGCAGCAGGTTCGCTACATCGTCCTGAACGGGGACCGAATCGCGAAGCGCAAGCCCGACCGGGCTTGGACGTTCGTTTCCGATCTTTTTGGCGTTGGCTCGACCGTGGCTTGGAACCTGTGCGTCTATGCCGACATCGACCCCGACATGCCGGTGTCCGCCGCGCGGAAGGTGCCGCGATGAAGCGCGCCAAGGCATGGCTGCCTTCCACAAGCCATCGCGGGGCTGGACGCTGCTTCCCGACACGGTCAGGCGCACCCGAACGCTGGCTCGCGCCGCGTTCCTTCGCGACTTCACCGGCGAGGATCGGCGACGACTGAGCGACCAACTGATCGCCGGCCGCGACTACAAGCTGGCACCGGTGGAGATCACCCCGGTGCCGTACCAGACCACCGCCGACAAGCGACGCGCCAGGCTGAATGCGGCGCGCTCGGCACAGCAGGAGCAAGCACGATGAGCCGAAGCGGATACCACGACGAGTGCGACGATCAGTGGGCGGCGAACTGCTATCGCGGGGCCGTGGCGTCGGCACTGCGAGGCAAGCGCGGCCAGGCGCTGCTGCGCGAGGCGCTGGAAGCTCTCGACGCAATGCACGTCAAGGAGCTTGTCGCCGACTCGCTGGCGACGGCCGATGGCGCGTACTGCACCCTCGGTGCGGTTGGGGCGAGGCGCGGCATCTACATGGCAGAGCTGGACCCCGAGGACGCGCATCAGGTCGCGGCGGCGTTCGGCATCGCAGAGTCGATGGCGCGCGAGATCGTCTTCATGAACGACGAAGCCAATCGTGACATCTGGACTGAGCGGCACGGACCAGCACGCGGGCCGTACGAGCATCTTGGCTACGACGTTCGGGCGGAGACCCCCGCAGAACGATGGGCGCGGATGCGGGCTTGGATCGTCGGCAAGATTGAAGTCCCGGAGCAGACCTCATGAGCCGCCGATTCGGACGCAACCAGAAGCGCAAGATGCGCCAGCAGATCGAGGAGGCCGAGCGCGGCCGGGACTATGCCTTCGGCAGGGAGAGTGCTGCGCGCGAGGAGCTGAAGGTCGTGCGCCTGCTGTCGGCCGAGGCCCGCGACGCGCTCGACTATCTGCGCGAGGCGCTGCCCAGGTACTGCGCACTGCTGCCGCCGGAGACGATCTCAGCGATGCCAGAGATCAGCTGGATTCGGCTGTCCGCGTCTCAGAGATACACCTGGGAGCCCATGCCGAGCCCCGGCGAGATGGTCTACGCGACGTTGCACATCACGCAGTTGCCTGTCGTCCAGGCCAGGCTGAAGAAAGACCCGTTCGACATGGGCGCTCACGTTCGGGTGGAGCATGGCGACGGGCAGTGGGGCTACGCGATTAACGACCGAGCCCTGCGGCTGGCCGGGGCGAAGCACGCGACGCAGTACATCGCCGAGTCGATCGCCCGGTCGATTGTGAAAGACCTGGGGAAGCGACTGTGAAAAAGGATTGCAGGACTTGCGCTAACGAGGCCTTCGCGAGAACCCAGAGCGGGCGCATCAGTAGCATCCATCCTGGCAGATGTCTCGCTGCCGACCGCCGACTGAAAGAACATCTGGCTGCGCGATCCGGGAACCCGCTTCTGCATTACCGAGCCCCATCGGTCTTCCCGCTTTGGATCGGGACGGACGGAAGCCAATGCTCTGACTACCAGCCGAAGAAGGAGCAGCCACGATGAACAAGGCCACGATCTTCAGCCCGTGCCGAGCCTACCGCTACACCCTCTGGCGCGACTGGGAAGGCGGCGATGGTCGCTACCTTCAGGTCATCGGCCTGAACCCCAGCACGGCTGACGAGGTGCAGGATGACCCGACGATCCGCCGGTGCATCGGCTTCGCCAAGCTGTGGGGGTTCAGCGCCTTGTGCATGACCAACATCTTCGCCTACCGAGCCACGGACCCGAGGGTCATGAAGCAGCAGGCCGATCCCGTCGGGCCAGAGAACGATCGCTGGATCATCGAGGTCACCAAGGAAGCCGGGCTTGTGGTCGCCGCCTGGGGAGTGCATGGCTCGCACTCGTTCCGTGACTTCGAAGTGAAACGGCAGATCGCGCGGGCAGGGCGTCCGCTCCATTGCCTCGGCAAGACGAAGGACGGCCAGCCGAAGCACCCGCTCTACCTGCGGGCCGATACCGTGCCGGTGCCGCTATGAGCCCACTCTCCGATCGCCTCCGGCCCGACGTCGAGGCCGCGCCCTGGGTCATCACTGCCGTCAAGGCGCTGGAGGAGGAGCTGGCCGCCCTCCGCGCCGAGGTCCGCAAGCAGGTTGCCGGGACCAAGACCGTGTTCGATCGGGAAGTCGTAGACCGGGCGAAGAAGTACGACGCCTGGATATGCCTGCTCTGCAAGAGCAGCACCCCTGGCGTCCATTTCACTCTCGACGACAGGGTCACGCCGTGCCCGGAAGGGAAGCGACCATGACCGCCGACCAGCGGCACGCCGACCGGGAGGTCGTGCTGGGTCGCCTCTCCGCAGCTCAGGGGCGGGCTCTCACAGCGGCTGAGCTGGCCCGCGACAC
>JAANSK020260729.1:0-12401 GCA_011763485.2 Isoetes engelmannii | reverse complement strand
AATTTTAGGGAATCTTTCAAAGATTCCCTCTATAGTGCATTTCAAGCAAATTAGTGCGTTTCAATTCAAACTTTGTTCAAAGGGTAAACAACTCTAAATCATGCAATTACTTCAGGATTTCAGTCTAATGGTAAAATTTGCAGGGCCTCTCTGGGAAGTGTGAGCGATTATTGTGTGCATCATGCAAAATGCTTTGTTGCTGTGGTCAAGTTAGATCATTCATAGGATTTATAATATTGTGAATATGAGTGGAAGATTTTTGAAGATTTACTTGAGCATGTGGAACTAGAGACTGTCATCTATCAATTATCAACATCAACATGAAGAACAATACTGTGGGGGAGAAAATTGAACTTGTGGAATTTCCAAAATGCAGGTCACACTAGAATTTTAAAGTGTGGCACACATGAAAACTTTCATATCTTAGCAACATTCAAGATTGCAAAAGCAATCTTGAATGTCCCACTTAGATCATGGTATTCTTCTTGAATTGCTCCATGGTTCCATCGCAATACAGTTAATGCATATTTGCAATTTGTACATTTTACAAAACACACCACTCCAAGGTTCCATCACAATACAACCATTGTATGGTTGCAATTTCTATAATTTGCAAAACATGCAACTGGAGCACTTGAAGGAATGACATTTTGGCAAGTTCATTGTGGAAGGAAGATGACATTTTGGCAAGTTCATTGTGGAAGGAAGAAATTTGCCACTCAACTTAAAACGTGTATAATTAGACATGGACAATGAATCCCATGCATGTGCATGTTTAGACCCGCATGAAATTGAGACACAAATTTAGATAATAGTTTATATATCATCTAAAATTGCCAATGTGCATAAGCATGTTTAAACGCGCATGAATGACGAATTTAGACAGTAGTTTATGTATCATCTAAAATTGCCAATGCTCATTACTTTATCATCTCACAGTTGAATAGTTCCCTTTGTTTGGACTCAACCCACTGATTCAATTTGTCTAAAGACATTACACTGTTCTAATGCAATTTTATGAACAACAGATCTTACTGAGCTCCACATCAAATGTAGTGCTGATGGCACCGCACTACTTTCTTGTAAATACTTAAAAGTGAAATTATAAATGGTGGTGAACCACACAATAATGCTGAAATGGCTCATCGTAAAAGTCCATGAATTGGATGGTTTATCTTTATCTTTTTTTTTTCTCCTTTCTTTTGTATTCGTTTGTTTCAATTTATAATTCAGTGTTAAAAGGAAAACTTGGCTTTTGAAAAATACGGACCTTCTCGGCTATTTCTACCTTCTAAGGTAGAAATAGATAAAAGACAAACCTGGATTTTGATAAATGGCCTTCTACCTGAGGTAGGGTCGGGTCGCCTTCTACCTTCTACCTTTACAGACCTTTTCAGGTAGAAATAGCTAAAGATGAAACAATATTTTGCAGAATGGACTACAACTGCACTTGTAGCTGCTATCAGCAAGCAATCTAAATGAGAAAAGACAATAATAAGGCAGTGACAAGTGACAGAATGAAATGAAAAACATATAGACAACACAAGGGTATACTCTAGAGATGTGCTTAAGAAAGTACAAATATATATCTGACTGTGAGGCTACCCTGAAATAGGTAATCTGAGGAATTTTCATCAAACTCTAGTGGCTAGGAGTCTTTATTATCGTGTAAAAGGTTAACACTCGACTCTGTAACTACCCCCTCTTCAAACTTGTGCAGGAGGGTGTTTACTTGCTATATAGTCATGTAACATTTGCTCAATATCAAAACAATTCTTTATCCATTAAAAAAAAAGGGTCTAGCAAAAGGCCTTCCATAATTTGAAAAAAAGGGGACTTTTGAATTACATGTTGAAAAGGTAAAGAGGCAACAAAAGGGTTTGACGAAAGGTTAAAAAGAAAAAAAGTATATTAAGAAGCCATCCGGACTCTAGGACACGAAATCTGGCCTTCCGGAATGCAGGTTAAAAAAAACAAACATTAATATGGCAACAATAATAAGACAGGTCACTAATTCAAGTCTTCTGGAATTAGAAAAGGGGAAACCAAATATAGATAAAGGGAAATTTGAAGTCGAAATTCCATAGGAAATTAATTATAAGACGATACGAACCATAGGAAGTGAATTAAAAAGTCCATACACACCATAGAGGGAACTATGAAGAACTAACCACAGGTTAAAAGGAAATTTAGGGTTTAACCAACGGTCTACATAAACGAAATGTAAAAACACCTAGGAAGGTTTTAATGAAAGGTCTTAAACGAATTGTAAAAATACTTTATGCAACAAAACAAAGCATAAATTAAAGGTTACTTTAAAATAAAGGGACTTTAAATGTTCAAGGGACTCGAAATGTTAAGGTAAAGGGACTTCAAAAGCCAAAATCCTTAGGAGCTTATTTCTAAGTCCAAATGAACCATAATAAAGAGAAAAAAGAAGGGAATTTTAAATGACCATTCAAACGTTAATAAAGGGACCTAGGAAGTAAAAACCATAGATAATAAGCCAAATCAATGATAAATGAAGAAGAAATGTAGGCTAAACGAGTAGTGATAACTACATAAAAAAAAAAAAAAAAAAAAAAACACCATAGAACCATTATAAACTCTTGAACCATAAAGAACCATCAGATAAATCCTTGGTGTAAAGCTTATTTAGGCCTTGAAATGGATGAAAAGAATTGAAAAGTAAACGAAAGTATTAAAGACATAATTGCATAATAGATGATAAGAAATAACAGAGGCAAAGGACTCTATTCAATATGCTAAGAATGAAACCATAAAGAACCATTAAGAATTAAATAGAATAAAAAAGAACCATACATGTTAGAACCAGTAAGATTCTAGAAAAAACATTAAGACAGAACCATTAAGATAAGACATTAAGAACTCAGAAAGAACCATTAAGAACTATATAAGTTAGAACCATAAAGAATTTAGATAAAACAACGAGAAGTAAAGTAACGACTAGTACGTTCACTATGTTTGTTTTGGCGTGTCGGGCCGTATCTCATGCAGTGGTGGGGCTATGAGTGTGGCAGCGTATTGTAGAGAAATACGTACATTTTTGCAGTTTTGACGAGCTTAATTGAATACAAAGGTTCTGGCTGCATCTGTATTTGTTGAATCAGAGAAACTTTTTCCAGCCAAGGTTCGATTTGGGAAGGCTCCATGGCTACGGACAGGTGCTGCGCTCATGCCGAGCTGTCCGGCAGTGGGTTGTGTGGTGCTTCAGGAGACAGGTGGCTATGGAGGCTGGCCTGCCTGCCGTAATCGTGCAGGGTGAGCCCAGAGATTGTTTTGAAGGGGAGGCAGAAGCGGAGGCCCCGGATGGTTTTCCCTTGTACAGTGAGCTTCCTCCAAAACGTTTCTCTCTTCACAAAGCGCAAAAGCGCTTTGCCTCGTCGTCGTCGGTCGGTCTATAAGGAGCGTCGTTCCGGCTTCACGAGAAGAAGAGGTCATCACGAGAAGAAGAGCTCACTGCTTCACGTTCCGGAACCTCTCGATTGCCAGGCTTCAGGGAGCGATGCGCAAGCATCGTGCCTTTCTTTTCTTCTAAAATTCGGTTCGACCTTTGCAGCAATCGAGACCATTGGCACTTGCAAGCATATTTTATGTCAAAATTTCAGGAGCCTTTGATTTCGCATAGAACACGGAATATTCGTTACATCAATGGCCCATAATAAAAGTTAAACAAAAGACCCAGTACCTATATTCTATTCTATTCTATTCTATTCTATTCTATTCTATTCTATTCTATTCTATTCTATTCTATTCTATTCTATTCATTAAAGTAACGAATAGAAAACAAAGGAAACATGATTTGGGTTTAAAGAGTTTTCTATAAAATAAAAAAGCTTAAAGGAAGTATAGAAACAACAATAATATGTCTCAAAGACATGAGAAAAAAGTCATAAAGCATTATATAAAATATAAGCAGCAATAGAACTTATGTCAAGAACACTTTAAGAGCTTATAACAAATACTTATGCTCTTATAATCAACAGAAATCAGAGTTTGTGTAGTAGATATCACCACTTCAGTAGATTTGAGCAAAGTCTATGCTCAGAAAAAAGACCAAGACACTATAGAGAGGGTTCAGTCCGGTTACCTGCAGTGAAACCATGCACTAGTTAGCCTAAAGGGTAATAGCACAAGCCACCTACAGGTAAGCAATGGACAAGAACCGGCTTATCGCCTTTCAGCTTGAGCAACTTAGTTAAAATTATCAAAATTCTGATTTTTCAAACACAATTTTCAGCACCTAGATCAATAGACAACTTATAAACGATAGGACAAAGCAATTCAAGAAATAATAAGAATGTAACACTGTTAGAATAAACAATGAAAATAACTTAACTAATCTAAAGGATCTAGAAGAAGAATTTAAACATGTCCTATTAGAATGGTACAACCTGGTTCAAAATCACATAAAGTGTTTTAAAAGAATGGATCACATCAAGATCACCACCTATTTGATTCATAGATTCGGCAGGACCAGGAGTTGGAATGGAAGTAGAACTTGAAACAAGATCAACAACAGGATTATGTAGCAGATTTGCAGCCTTAGAACTAAGCAAAGAACTTCCTTCCCCTTCAAGATTTGAAGGCTTGTTAACATCAGAGCAAGCAGCAGCCTTTGCTGGTTTATGGAAAGAAAAGATCCCTTTCCTTTTCTCAGCCATCGTTCTATCCGCTTCTAATTTCAATATGGTGGCTTTGTTTAAGCCACCCTTCTTCCTTCCCATAAACCAATCAGAGTAGCAATGCAAGAGAATAGAGAAGCGGGTATAAAGAAAGCAATGAAGGCATGGATTAAATAGGTAGAACCTGGGAGACACCAACAGCCCAAATCGATTCCACTTGTACTTCCAACTTCTAACCGAAGCTTTTTGCAGGGAATGAAGTCTTTTGCAGGTACTGAATGGTCATCGGCAGGCATCAGAAGATCAAACAAACAGCGACGGTCTAGTCGCGACCAGAGGCCTTCCGGAATTTGAAAAAAGGGGACTTTTGGATTACATGTTAAAAAGATAAAGAGGCAACAAAAGGGTTTGACGAAAGGTTAAAAGAAAAAAAAAGTACATTAAGAAGCCATCCGGATTCTAGGACACGAAATCCGGCCTTCCGGAATGCAGGTTAAAAAAACAAACATTAATATGGCAACAATAATAAGACAGGTCACTAGTTCAGGTTTTCTGGAATTAGAAAAGGGGAAACCAAATAATGATAAAGGGAAATTTAAAGTCGAAATTCCATAGGAAATCAATTATAAGACCATACGAACCATAGGAAGGGAATTAAAAAGTCCATACACATCATAGAGGGAACTAGGAAGAACTAACCACAGGTTAAAAAGAAATTTGGAGTTTAACCAAAGGTCTACATAAACGAAATGTAAAAACACCGAGGAAGATTTTAGCAAAAGGTCTTAAACGAATTGTAAAAATACTTTAGGGGGCTTATGCATGCTACGTGTATCCATTTTTTGAACCTACCAAAGTACCTGCACTAGGTACTTCAGGATTGGGTACTATTTCTTTGTTCTTTTAATCAAAACTAATTCAAAACTTTAAATTAGAAGTCAAAAACATGTTATTGTTCAAGATCAATGTAAAGACAACATTATTGGAGGTTAAATGAATGCAACCAATTTAACACTTATTGGTTATTGCGATATTAAACAAGTACCCAGTACCCAGTGTTGGCTACTTTTTTAGGTAGTTTTATGCTACCTAAATAATACTTTTTAAGGTAGACCGTAGCATGCTTATGCCCTAGGAAGCAAAACAAAGCATAAATTAAAGGTTACTTTAAAATAAAGGGACCTTAAATGTTCAAGGGACTCGAAATGTTAAGATAAAGGGACTTTAAAAGTCGAAATCCTTAGGAGCTTATTTCTAAGTCCAAACAAACCATAATCAAGGGCAAAAAGAAGGGAATTTTAAATGACCATTCAACGTTAATAATGGGACCTAGGAAGTAAGAACCATAGATAATAAGCCAAATCAATGATAAATGAAGAAGAAATGTAGGCTAAAAGAGTAGCGATAACTACATAAAAAAGAAGAAAAAAGAAAAAGGCACACCAGAAGGTTTTGGCGAGGTAGTATTTTGTATTAAAAAGCTATTTGACGATATCCCTGAGCACAACTTGGTTCCACGCACTGCGCTAAATGTAACATATGCTCAGTGTGAGTTCTTCAGAAATGGCAAACATAACTGGATACAACTCAATCAATAGGTCTTGGCACATCACCTCAACCATGCAATGGCCACAAAAGCGCAAAATAAAAACAATCAAACCCTTCACAGCTATTCCAAATGAAATTCACACTAAGAAAAATTGTGTCCTCTAAGCATAGATAAGAAGAAATAGCAAACAAAGGAATCAATGTCACTATTATGCACAACTTTGCCTTCTACCGGAGGACCAAATTGTGGATTTACAATCGGAAGAAACACTGCCCCTCGAATCGTGCTGGAGCAGTTTCGAGCATGTGCACAAAGGAGGTGGTGATGCATAACCATGTGCTTTCTTTAGAACCATTCAAAATAGACTTAACCCTACACAAATAGCATTCTCACATTGATTGGGAAACCATTCTCTTCAAGTTCATGCAAAAATAGTATTTAACATATATCTTAGATATGAAGATGCATCTTTGACGGTGAGAATGGTATAGAGACTTTGTTACCTTGAACCCCCGGAGGATTCACCTATTGCGAAGATGGGGTCAAGAAAAAATCCTCATTTACCACTGTTCCAACAGAAAACCCCTTTTCATACTCTTACTCATCCCTCTACATGCATACCCCCTAAAATATTTCAGCAGAGAAACTAATGAGCTTTTAATGTATTCTCTGCCCATATTCAACTTTTTTACATATTTTTATACATATTCTATACCCCTTAGTGTATTTTTTGCAACTAAGCCACTCTTGCATATTTTTTTCCTGCGTATACGTACCCAAGTACTAGTAAAATACCCCAAAAAATATTCTCAGATGTTATTTAAGCACTAAAAATGTGCAAGCCCCTTGCTTGAACCTACTTCCAAACCTTTACTTTGAGATGCAAATTGGATTAATATGAGGAATAGAAATAGTAAATTTTAGTTAGTCAATTAAGTAGTCATTTGCGACAATACATTGAAGAACTTTACATGTAAGCTTAGAGTGTAGAGACTTCGTTACCTTGAACCTTCTACTCCCAGCCCTTAGCTTTAAGATGTAAACTGGATTAATCGAAAGAATAGAAGAAATAAATTTAGCTAGTCAATTAAGACAGTACCTTGAATAACTTTACATGTAAGCTTAGGGTGTCAACATACAACATCATCGGAATGCAAATGTAGATAAGATGTGAATCAAGAAAAGCACTCTATATTGAAGAGAGAATTTCTATCATTTTTTTTTATTTCATTTTGGCTGGCAGAGAATCAACAAAATTCAATACTTATGTTTCATTTGATGGTTATTGGCGGCCTAGCAAGATGAGTGGCTGTGTAAACCAGGGCAGTGATTTCAGGCTGTAGAGTGACACATGCAGTGCTGCAAATGATATAGCATAGCAACATTATCCATTCGGGCATTCCCATAAGTATGAAATGTAACTAAGCCTAAACATCAAACTTGAGCAGCTGCTACGCTATGGAGGAAATAAGAAACTCTAGAAATGCCATATTGCATGCACATATCCATGAAAAGTCATGGCATATTCCAAGAATAAAATGACTGGAGAACAAAGGTAGATCGAGTAAAAAAAAAAAGAAGGAAATGTATAAGACCTTACCTATAGGGTTGCTAGAGGATGTGACCATATCATGTCTTGCATTCTGCAACTATGAAATCACAATATGCAACTGCAAGCAATAACGATCATAAACAAAGAATTTCAGATTTTCAAATAAGAATTCTAAGAAAAACCTAAAATAGAATGGATCTACTTTATTTTCATATTGTAAGATTTCGCAGTTTACTGTGCATTCCTAGGGAGTCATCCCCGCCTCCACGCTCTGCTCGTCAGCAGGGATTCCTCCCTAGGAATGCACAGTAAATTGCGATTCTTATATACAACAATTGCACGAGAAGACCCTATGTCGTTGTTTTTAATAGCAATATATATCTATTTTGCACCTTTCTTATTGAGTCCAATACATAGATATATTCCTACAGTTGTTTCGTCCATTTCCAAACATCTAACTACGACACTTCCATGCATCTAACTGCAACATTTTCCCACACAGCTATAAATCACCAGTGAGTTCCCACAATTCTCTTTGGGCAGTTTAGAGCGTATAAAATTGAAGGTTAAGACTAAGATTTCTAAATTTGTACGTATATGAATTCGTATGAAGCTGATGGTGGCATGCCTGCTATGGGTAGGAGTTTTTGGTTGTGGTTTTTTTCTAGAGAGGCATGGTTTCTAATTTTTTCTAGAGGGCACAGCTCTCAGAGAAAGGAAGGGACATGGTTTCTTTTTTTAGGTTTGGGGATACGTGCTCTTGCATAGAAGAAGAGCTCCAGAGCTGCACTGGTTCAGAACGCATGGTTCAGAGCACATGGGAATATAATTTCGTAGGCGATTTGGGGGAGTGAAAAGCCGATTTGGGCTGAATTTTCGCCGACTTAGGATATGGTGGAGCTGATTTGGGTTGGAGGTCCGAATCCTTCAGCCCATATTTCCTTTTTTTTTTTCAATTGTTACTGCCGGAACGGGGTTTTTTTTATGATTGCTGAGAGCATTTGGTTACATAACCCAAGAACAGGGTTTTTTTTAACAGGGTTTTGGGCACTGTCGAAATAGGGTTTCTGTGGGCTTCTGCTTAGAAGGTCTGCAGAGAAATCCGATCAGAAGATTTTATAGCATTCGCCCAGAACGACCGCTTAGAGCTCAGAGTGCTTGCCGTAGGAAGAATGAAATGGGCTCTGGTGAGGCCGATGTTACCTGGAGGTTCAAATCCTTCAGCCCAGAACAGGGTTCTTATTTCTTCTTGCTTGCCGAAACAGGGTTCAAACAATTCGCGTTCTCTTTCTTCATAAACATTTTGTTTAATTTATGTCACTGGTTGTTTTGTTTCAATTAGCAATGGTTTTTTAAGATAATTTGTTGCCTGTGCTCAATGGTTTTTGTGGGCCATTGATTTGAACAGGAGTTTTCAAGAAAGAAAAAATGATCACCTTAGATGTGGAAGATTCCAAAGAATCTTTCATGATCTAAGGGTTCTTATAAAAAGAGAAAAGCAATCGCAAAGTTTCGACTTGCAAAGCAACATTTTAACATAAAAAAGGCATAAACCACCAGCATAAATACATGTCCAAGCACGATGGATTTCTAGGTGGATCTTCCAGAATATTAAAATTCTTTATGGCTATGGCACAATCAGAGCGATATAAGTCCATCCTCTTAAATCCCAATAGCCTACTTTGAAGAGATCACAACTATCTTTACTTTATGTGCATAGATAAGTAAAACCTTGCCAAAGTCTTTGGATGTGCACTGTTAACTATGAATTTCTACCAAATGATGATGTGCTGGTCGACATGAGTCACAATCCCCCAAATCCAAGAACAGGCAATACCCATTGCTTTAAGTCTACTTCCTCGACCTGCATGTTCTTCCTACATAACATACTAAGCCTTTTTTTATGTAGATGCCTAGTTTGAATATTTTCTTAACTAAACAATTTATTTATTAAACATTTTTCCTCAAGAGGCTAACCTAATGCAAACTGACTTGAAGCCTAAAACTGCCTAAACATCATGTTGCACCTCTTTGCTAGTTTTTTTTTTTTTTTTTTTTTTGTCTATGTCGTCATAGGCACACAACTTTTCCAAAATAAATTTGTCTATAATATCATCGCACCTCTAATGAACTTTTCTCTTAACGCATAGATAAATTAAAGTTTCTTTTTTAGACTTCCTGCTATGCAATTCAATGCTACCCTTAACACAATTTTTTTTATCTTGAATCATAAGATATCTTAACACTTATTTTATGCTTTTGCTTTTTAGCTGGGAACTTGTATTTTATTTAGATCTATGAGCGTATATATGCTTCCACGTCAGCTCATGCTTGCATTTCTGGCCTTAGTGAGTGAGCTCATACTTACCATTAGACTTGTCATTGGTATTATTGAAGACTTATCATTGACTTATTTTTTGGTGCAACAAGTATTAAAAGCCATGAAGAAGACTCTATTCCGACCAAGAGAATTGTGTGCCTCTGAATTTCTCGGGCTGCAGATAAGCGCTTCCTTCTCGCGGATATGGCAGGAGAATCCGGTGGAGAGGTTCCCCGGGCCTCTTCAGATGCGTCGACCAGGGCTTTGCCCTCTGAACATGGGAGTTTAGCAGACTGCAAAAGGACAGGGACGTCCTGCAAGCGGGACAAGTAGTTGATGGCGGTGTTGAACGGAGGGGTGCCAGGGAGTGCCCCTACTTTTGAACAGGCTTCTAAAGCCTTCTCAGGTGTCTCGGTGGGCTTTGGTAAGATGGACATAGCTGGCAGCAAAGAAGTTGCGGTTCTTGCACGCACACAAACAGACATACCATCCGGTACTTCGGCATCTGCACAAGCACAAAGGGAGTCAAGATTTGCAGCAGCGGGATGAGGTGATTGGGCTGGTGGAATCCACTGCGGCTGCACCTGCAGCTGGGAAATATGTGCCCAGACCTGCACGTCATCCTCAACAGGCCCATGGGAGCTCTGTAGCTTTCCCCTCTGAAAATTGTGTGCTTGGTCTGGCAGAACAAATGGAGGCAGACATTCAGGAGGCTGAAAACTTATTCGAGGCAATTTCTACAGAGGTGCATGGGCCACAGACTGCTCCTCACGTGAATGGAAATATTAACAAGTCCTCACCTTCACTTCCTGATAAAAGTAAGAGACCGGGGGATTCTCTGCTACCTCGTTCCCGATCTGGTGTTGAGCCTCGTTCTGAATGACTCAGTTCATCATGTGACTCATCCAAGTTTCAGTGACTGGCTCAAGAAGGACTTGCCTTTCCACAAAAGTGATAGAGTCTCCGAAACCATCTCCTTTGTCCGCAAAGGCAATAAGCAGGACATCATGGATTCATTGAAGGGTGGTGCTCAGCATGTTGCGTCGCCCATGCTCGGTGACATTGAGCAGGTCCCATCAGGAGGGCGCTATGGGGATGCAGTGGTTGTTAAAATTGACCAGGATGAGCATATGAAGTACATCGAGAATTTAGTGGCGTACTCTGTTGTCGGCTACTGGACAGGAGGCAATTTTGATATCAGAAGGATCTCCAGGTGGCTAAGTTCTCTTTTGCGTAGAAATCACATTTCCTCCTTTGAATCGATCAAATCCTTGGGTAAAGGCTTTTTTCTCGTAATGTTTAAGGCCAGCGAAGATGTTGATAAGTTGGTAGCTAAGGCAGTTGACACGATGGGCGGCACAGTCGTTCTGTTTCAAAACTATTTTCCAGGGTTTTCTATTGACATGCCTCTCAGAGCAAAGATTTCTTGTTGGTTCCAGAATCCTTGACTTGCCCCCTGACTTGCTTGCACCCTCCTTCCTCAAGTCCACTGCTATGGCTCTTGGTGTTCACATCGCACACTCTTTATCTGGTGGTGCAAAGGTATGTGTGGCGCTGCCTATGGACAAATAAATCCCTGAACAGGTTGTCATTCAACGTGGCTTATTTTTCTCTTGCTTCAAACTGCGTCTCTTGAATGCTGCTGATCTCTCTCGCTGGTTCCCTTCTTTCAAGCTTCCTGCCTCTGCGTCGAGCTCTTTTTCTTCTGTAGTCGCTGGTGCCTTTCCTTCTTCTTCCTTTAAGAGCTCCGCTGTGCCCCCTCCTCCGGCCCCAGAGTCTGCTCATCCTTCTTCGCAGCCTGTCACTCTGTCGCCTTCGCCACCCCCTGTTCATCGGGTGGCTTTGACACCAGCCGCCCAGCCTCCTCTGCAGCCAATAGTGCCAATGGCCCTTTCTCCTTCCTCGCCCGCACCAGTTTAGCAGGACTGGACCGAGGTTAAGTCTAGGTGCCAGAAACACGTTCAACATATTTCTTGGACTGACCAGGCTGACAATGCTGATCTGATCTCTGGTGTCGCGGATGACGGAGACTGTTCGGGTTCTACTTAAGACAATTCACTTGAGGGAGATGTCACGATGCAACCAGTTGATCAGCTGGCCATGGTGGTCTTTGATGGTTCGCCCTCACCGGTGCGTAAAGCTGCGAAGAGAAGAAAGAAAGAAGGTGCGCTTGATCCCTTGTCTTTGAAATGAATGTCCTTAGCTGGAATGTAAGAGGTCTAGAGCTACACAGGTAATTAGGAGTCTGGATCCGCAAATTCTTTGTCTGCAAGAGCATAAGTGTCACAGAGGTTCTGTAGGAGGCTTGTTGAACCTCATGGGTCGTCAGCATGT
>JAANSK020260718.1:0-12402 GCA_011763485.2 Isoetes engelmannii | reverse complement strand
GAAAGAGTAGACATGCATCACAGAACGGGAGACGAAACAATAGTGCGAAACTAGAGCGAAGGTAAATTTTCAGGGAACTTCTTATTTCCATGGCCCTTGGATTCGAAATTACAAGATCCAACGGCCTAAATTGATTTTGGATGACGTGGCTATTCACGTGGACAGCTTAAAATTGCAGCATTGAGGTGAGCTCGGGTTAGGCAAGCCTGCTAAACACCAGGATAATGAGGGTTAAACCTACCAACTGGTTCTTGTTTCCTCAAATATTGGGTTAACTTAAAATCCTTTTTATCACCTATAAAATCAAACCATCTCATTTCTCCTACAACTTCCGATCCTACCATGTACTACGAGACTTCACTAGTCGCGAATAACTCGGCAGAGATGGTCACCCCCAATCGAGTAACCGGCATGGATGGATACAATCAACCATCTAACCTAAAGACAATGGAAAAATGTACTATAGAGGTGGAAACCTGATATAAAAAAAGAGGGTGAGCTAAGCTATGGGACAATGGGGTCTTGAACACCCCCCCTCCCCCCCCAAATACATCAGGATAGCGAGGGTTAAACCTACCAACCGGCGCTCGTTCCTCTAAATATTGGGATAATCTACCATGAAATACGGGACCTCACTAGTCACAAATAGCTCGGCAGAGAGGGTTACTGAGTAACCAAGATGAATCTAGATACATGAATGGTTTAGGGACGTAGTACAGTGGTCAAGGGGTATGGGGCTCAGCCGGAGTGAAATACTGAAGGAAGGGAAATAGGATGGTAAATGAACACAAGAGGCAATGACAAGCTGGTTGAGCAGAAGGACATGACAAAAATCATAGTGGCTACACGACAAAAGGGCGGGACAAGGACTGTGCAGGGATTTCAACATAAAAAAGACAAGAAGGAGCACCTTAGCACGGTTTAGGATGGGCAGCCATGATCTTCGGATTGAGAAGGACAGATGGAGAAAATAGATGAACAAGCAAGACCTAATTTGCAGGCTATGTGATACCGATAAAGTAGAGGATGAATACCTTATGATTAGGGAATGTCCTATATAAACAGGCATAAAGGTCAAATACTATAAAGTCAGGTGGGATTACCCGATCCCAATGATCATGACCCAAGAAAACATGCTCGTGGCGGATGCCATATCAGAAATGGCATTGAGGCATCGGGGGTTGCACCAGGAAAGAGGACTCATAATCTGAGACACATCTAAATGTGGATCAAAGGAGCCCGCCCAAAGTTTATGATATTGACGTACACTCGCATGGTCATGGTACCAGTAAAAAAGTGAGGTACTGGCCCAAAAAAGGCTGACAAGCTAAGCCCGCAGGATGGCTACATTAAAAACTAGCATTGTATGCTAGTAGCAAACCCCCCAGTTGGGGGAGCTCGTCTTTACTACATAAGTCCAGTGGCCTGCAAGTCCAAGGGGCAATAATGTATTCTATTCTGCCATTGTTTTAGTGGTAACACACTAGTCCCAGCAATATGAGGTCTCGAGTTCAAGACCGCCCAGAGTCGCATCTTGAACTGTTGGGTTTCAAAACCCCACAGACGCAATGTAAAGTGGTTGGAGGCAGGACCCAACCGAGCAATGTAGTGTGGTGTGTAGTCACATGTCCAACTCGATGCCGCCTAGGCAGGCGTGGGCCTTCTAAAATGTAACGGAGGCGCGCAAAGGTTCCCTCGGGCTGGACGAAAATCAGCGTTCGACTGCAAAGGCAGAAGGGAGCTTGATTGCGATACCCGAACCAGCAAATTCTGTAGTATGGATAGTCGCACGTTATGACAGATCACAGCCATATTATTGAAAGCTTGTCACAAGTGTACAGGTGCAGGTAGTTTGCATCTTCACAGACATGTCTATTTCACCGAGTCTCTCTCCGAGACAGTGCCCAGATCGTTACGCCTTTCGTGCGGGTTGGAACGCCCGTCACGCCATGGGAATTGGTTTCGCCCGAAGCATCCCGGGATCACCCATTACTTTGGTGTTCCATGCCGCTACTTCGCGTGGACCACTCATCGTTATCGGTGGTCGTCTTATGGATAACGCGGTGGTGTCATTGACCGAGGTGAAGTCATAACAAAGTAGTCGTAGGGGAACCTGCACATGGATTGTATCTTTTTCAAGTTAAGAATGCATTGAATGAATGCCTTGGCTTTGAGAAGTTCCCAATGTAATGTTTCAAGTACTCAATGCTTCCTTAGCTGCATACATTACTTCGACGGTAATGTTTGTAATGCTACTTTGTCTTGCGAACTTCCCAGTCCTACTTTTAATCTTGCCCCTAACAAAGCCAGAAATCTTACTTAATTCCAATTGACTCTCGGAATTCCAAATCAAATCCGTTTCTGCGGATAAATTATTCTGATGGAATCAATTTTTTGTAGGGATATTGAATGGTCATAGGTAAACAATTCATGTGATCCAAGGTCACCATAAAACCTCGACCGATATACCTCGTATCTTGAATTGCTTGTTGGGCGTAACGTTAAAAACTCTTCTTCTTTTTCTATTCAAGCTTTAAGATATGAACATATAAGGAATAAACGTGTTCTTCTATTCAAGCTTTAAGATGGTGAACATATATAAGGAATAGACTTGTTCCAAAGCAAGAATTTGCAACTTCCCAGAGCAATTGCAATTTTCAATAAGTTACTCATCAAACAACCTGCAACGACGAGCTTCAATGTGTTCGCATATTCTCATGTGTGTAGAAGACGAGGCCCATTAAAATTCCTTAACTGCCCCTAGCGAACATTCAAATAGATGAAGGCATGTCGTAACTTGCACTGGTCTCGTTGATTCCACTTGCAGCGTTAACGATTAGCAAAACATTCAAAATTTCAGAATCCTTTAGAACAAATACAGGAACGACTTGAACTTTTGATACCTCAGCCGCAAAACAAGATCCTTGTGTTCTTTTTTATTTGTTTTTCCCTCAGATTTTAGATTGGATGTTAAGGTTTTCGTGAGAAATGCCACTGCTGCAGGCCTTATATAAAGCAGCCACCATGGTTTAAATACATGTTGCAAAAGGTAAGAAAAAAGTCCCTCGCTTTTCACAGTGAATAGAGTCCATTTTTGTATCCGAATATCACATTTCCCATTCTACTCTCCTAAACTCCCTTAACTAGGACTACTTAAACTTCTAACAGTACCACGCGCAGTCCAGTTCCGTCTAAGCACGACCTTGAACCAAGTTTGGAATCTGGAAACAAATCACGGTATCCAGATAAAACATGCTATCCTTCATATAACATCAGCAACAAAAACTAATGCCGTCTCCATTCTGTACAATTCGAGTGATCTCAACACTATTACAACAGCAATACTATACAACCTAGATAATTTAAAAGGGATAATCCCATATATACAGCAGGCTATAATAAGTATACCAACTTAGGATGAGGTCTGTCCTGGTGTCTGTGGAACTGGTGTTCTCCTGCCTGTAGTAACTTGGCCAGGCGAGCTTACTGTTCCCAAGCTCTGGGAGCTCAGCTGTGGACTTGGGGGACTGCCAACAAGAGAACTCAGCGCCCCTGCCGATAATGATTGGGTGTGCACCTGTTGTGGATTCAATGATTGGCCATTCTGCTGCTGCTGCTGCACATTAAGCTGTTGTGTCAGTTGCTGTTGTTGTTGTTGTTGTTGATTGATTTGACCAAGTTGTTGAGCATTATTCATTTGCTGCTGTGTTAGCTGCAAGGAATTTAGCTGCTGCTGTTGCGGATTTAGCGGTTGGGAATTCATTTGCTGGGCATTCAGTTGCTGCTGTATCTGCTGAGGGTTGAGTGTTTGACCACTGAGTTGCTGTGAGTGAGCCTGTGCTGTATTGAGCTGCTGAGAGCTCATTGATTGCACATTCATTTGCTGCAGGTTAAGTGGCTGAGAAGTGAGCTGAGAGAGTGTCTGCTGTCCGGTAAGCTGTTGTGACTTCAATGATTGAGAAGCAAGATGCTGAGAAGTCAGCGATTGGGAGTTCAAATAATAACCTTGATTTGTCATAGATGTCATGTTTGATCCAGGAACTTTTGATATTCCCATGCCCGGAACTGAGGCCCTTTGTAGTTGTGACAAATTCCCTCTTCCTAAAGACTGTATATTTAACCCTCCTGAAGAATGGACTTGATTTGCTGGAGGACTGCCATTGCCACTGCGAGTCCTCCCAGCAGGCATCCTAGATTTTGCTTGCAAAGCAGCCTGTGCCTGCGCTTGCGCTTGGGCCTGCGCATGGGCCTGTGCCTGTGCTTGTGCTTGAGCCTGAGCCTGAGCCTGGGCCTGGGCTGCACCAAGTGCACCAGTTCGCAGCTGCTGACTCATGATATTAGACACACCTTGAGATTGAACGCCTGGCAGTTGACCTATATTTGCGAGGCCAGATATATTACCAATTCCAGACATTGCATTCATGTTACTAAGGCCAACCATGTTTGGAATACCACCTTGACTGCCACCACTGACAGCCATACCAACTCCACTCAATCCCCCGGCACTGTTCATGTTACCTAAACTTGACATTAGTGCCTTCCTTTGCATGAGACTCTGCTGCTGCATGTACTGTAGACGCTGCATGTATTGTGGAGGAAATTGTCCAGAACCATGGTTTGCAGCACTATACTGCGCAGCAATCTGGTTCATCAACTGTGGGGTCCTTGAGAGTTGTTGCTGTTGCTGCTGAAGCTGCTGTTGTTGCTGCTGCTGTTGAGAGGCAGCCAGTAGTTGAGAGGATGTCCCATCTAATTGTAAAGGTTTTGAAGTGGTAGTTATAGTTGAAGGAGGCAAATAATTTGCATTCGAACGCATTGAAGCAACAGCAGGAGGTGGCATACGAGATGCAGCCAGATTTCCCTGTGAAGGCAGTTGCATTTGAGCAAGAGGTGAAAGTACATTTCCTGAAACTCCCTGTTGATTCATCATCACCCTTGGACCAGGGGCAAGTTGACCAAGGTTGTTTCCAAGTGTTGAAGCACCAGCAGACATTGGACGCGCATTAGTAGCTGCCATTGAGATCGCTGTTCCACGTGGCATGGATGGTTGTACTTGTACCACGTCATCAATCAAATCAAAGCCTTCTTTATCAAGCTGCAGAACATGAAAATTAAAGCGACATGAATCAGAACAAATATTCTAACTAAAATCAAAGTTGTCGTCTAAGTATGTAGCCAAATTGGTTATGACGTCTATTGCAGTCGCTTTAATAGTCCATTAACATTCATGTTACAATATCATGCATGCATTTCTTTTTTAAAATCGGCCTAGTAATGGGCCGTGAGGAAAGTTGCATTGACTTCCTTGCTAATTTTCTAGCATTGCTAGCATTGTTAAAACTATCTGCCACTTCAACCAGCAAATTTCTTAAAAGGAAGTAGAAATTACCAGATGAATAAACTGTTTGGCAAATTGATCTGCCACATTCTGCATAGTAAAAACTTAAGCAACTTAGAACCCAAAATTATGAACCATACAAATAGCATATAGTCCTCATGGGAGCAGATCCTTACAGCATTTGCTAATGCTGGCAGAACAACAAATGGGGTAGTTCCACTTGGTCCAGCTTCATCCTCTTGAACATCTTCAATTTGGACCACGGCATCAATCATTGCATCTTTTGCATGCCCACATAATAAAAGCTTCATTCGTGTCTGATTCATTTGGGCAGGAAGAGCTGAAAAACCATAGGCAGACTAGTCAAACAAATGGGGAAGTCTATATGCATTACAAAACTTGATAATTATTACGGACATCCTTACTATTTCTCCATGAGACTTGGACAAACTCATGTGATTAGAACTATAAACAAATAAATTACACTAGCTCATTCAGATAGGGCTCTATAATCCACATTGATGTTTAAATGAAAGAAAGAATGGAGCAGGCACTTGTCAACAGCATGAAGTTCATTTTTTGTGCTCTTCCATACTCTTCACCTGATTGCGTTGTTTCTTACACCATCAACATATTGCTGCATACTTGGAAATTCAAAATGCTACAGTAGGCCATACCTTGATAAACACGCCGCTGGAAAAGCAAAAGCCTTGTCTTCCTCACATTTACATTACCCCCAACTAGTGAATTAGCCAAGCTTTTTTCACCCTTCGGTTCTTGATAATCATCAGACGTATCAGCAAGAGCTACTGATAACAATTGCCAAGAAAGATCTGTTCCTTTCCTAGCTGGAATGTCATCTGTCTTGGGCTCTTTAATGTGCAATTTATGCCTAAAGAAGAACACTCATACGAAAAGAAATCAAACTCGTTTTGTCTTTTTAAACGAACGTGGTATAGTTCTAACATGTTCAAACAATGAAAAGAAATACCTTTGTATACAGGAAACTAAGCATGATATTGTCTCTATTGGCTGCTTTACTTGACTCTGTACTGCCGGCATTTGTTCAAATTTGCCACTTGGCACACTAGGAAGCAATTGTGTCTTCTCTCTTGCGCCGGATGAAGGGGATGGTGAAGAAATGCCTTGAGCTCCGATGCTTGGTGGAGATGTCGGCATGGCCACTGGAGGAGAAGACATTGCTGATGTCATTTCATTCTTTGCGTTTGATATAGCTGAGAAAGTCCTCCTGTCATTCGGATCATCCCTTCTTTGATCTGGTTTTATATCCGGATGGAAACCAATGGTGTGCCGTTGCTGTTGTATATTGGCAGCTAAGTTCATCCTTTGTCGTTGCTCCTGTTCAAGATGGGTGTGATCATGTTCCTGTTTCAAATTCTCAGTTCCTTGCTTTGGTTCTGTCTTAAATCTTTTGGTAGTAGCAAAAGTATTTGAGCTACTGGACATCTTGCGTTTCGCATTTATCATTTCTGATGACATGTGAAGTGACGAAGGTGAATCTAATGGCAAGGAATTGTTTGAGTTTGATGGTGAAGGTTGTTCTGCAGATGAGATAGGCAACGAGCAAGATAAAGACTGCCCAGACGGTCGGCCTATTTCTTGAGGTGTTTCACCTGGTGACTTAAACTTGGGACTCATCACATTTCCAGTAACTGAATACAAGGTGGCGTCTTGTTGACCATGTTTGCGCTTCTCGCGATCAAGCAAAGCTCCTTTGTACGTTCTGTATCTCCTTGTTGTAGGAACACCAATATTGAACTTTAGCTGTCAAAAGAAGGAGGGGGGATGAAGGAACTTGTAAAATAAATAAGAAACATATGCCCAAGAGAAAATGTAATTTACTTTGTTGTAATTATGTATGTAAGATCTTCTTGCAACTGCAGGAGAAGGATCCAGACATAGTGCTGGCTGTACCATTTTCAGTATTCTGGATTCAACTTCCTGCCAGCAACATCATCATTATATATCGCCTTTGCAGGACCTACAAAGAAAAAAAAGCTAGAACCTACCATGAGATCACCGTACGTCCAGTCCTCTTGGGCCATGGCATTAATATCTTTTACGATCGTCTCAGTCGACGGGCGTAACAATATGTGGTTTATACTTGGATACCATGTGTTCAGTTCGCCTTTCACAGATGTTTCTGATGAAAAGGAGCCCGAATCTCTGTAGTCCCGTAGCTGCAGCAATTATGTCAGCACCTATTAGCTTCCTCATTGTGGATACAATAACAGTACTACTATAACCATTTATTTTTAAGCTGAACACTCGCATAATAAAACATATAAGACAAGATCTACATTGTGCAATAGTAAAACCAACAAAACAATGTTGTCAATATTACAAACGTAACAGGGCCATTCGAGGAACAAGATAAGAAGCATTATCTAATAGATATTGGGTTGGATAAGAGTGCAATGGAATGCATCAAATTGCAAATACAATCCAGTACCTCAGAGACAACACAACCGTCAACATACTTGCAAGGAATATCCTGAATCATGTCATCTGGAAGCAATCCACTATCTATTGCCTGCAACACAATTTTAAGCTCAAGTACATATTGCTAAATGGATAAGGTTTGGATCGAGACATAATGAAGACTAACCGCCAGAAAGCTTTCACTGGTCCGATCATATGGGTACAGGGAATCCATAACTTCGTTAGCATGGGGGGGTGTTTTGCCTTTCTAGAAACAAGTAAACATCAGTGTTAAACAAGAGTGGCACTATACTCTTTTACCCAGCCAGTTGCAATACCTCAGTTGGAATAGTGATGGAGAAGCCATCAGGAAATAAGTTGACAGCAAATGATGCATCTATACGTTCTGCAAACCAGACCAAACGGAAGTTTTAGTGGATCAAAATGGAGACATATCATGAAAACTCATTACCGGCATTGATTATCTTGTCACTCAATGGAATATGATCCACCAATTGGGTCTCTATGTCAGCCTTCAAAGCCGTTTCCTGCAAAATACTGAATATTATGCTCAAATAACTAAAATCTGAAACTTTGTACTGCCCAGCTAACTACAAGTTCTAAACTCCATTCCCTGAATTATCTATAGTTCTTTCATAATATTAGTTCGATGTAGATCAACCAGGAAACCAAAAACAGGTTTGAACAGAACACAGAAAATTACGAAGGAGAATAATAATTCGACTGTTAGCTGCTTCATATGCATAGGTTGTAAATGCAGCATAAAAGATTATACCTCACTCCGCTTCCGTTTAGTACCAACTTGAGCCTCCAAACTGTTGATAGCTTTGGCATCTTGGGCAGTTGCAAAATCTGCAGGTCGAGGTCTTGTAACCTTCGATATGTAGCGACGGCCGACTCTGTCGACCTTAAATGAGATCCCTACCATATCTCTCAATTTGAAGCTAGGCAAGCAAGAGAAATCAGATACTATTCCTCAAACTCTGGATCGGCCATTATTTAAGATACTTCTGGTCCATCGCCATGGTTCCGCGAGCCCAGCTATGGCTATGACGGACCTCGACAATTCCGTACTCTCCGTACCATGAGCTTGAAAATGTATTTTCGGAATATACGTAGTTCTACACGCGGAACGGGCTCCGTTATCAGCCGGCACTTTGATGACATGATAGAATTTTAACATAATGGAAAAACCGTGGGACACTTTAGAATGGCTCAAGATACTTTTACCCTGGTTTCGGGGATCTTGGAGCTCAAATTCCTGTGCTCCGGGATCTCAGCCCCTCTCCAACAGGATCTGTCGGGGAGGCCCCGTTCCATCGTACATGGGCTCGCCACGCTGGCGCCCAGCCAATCCGGGCTGCTGAAACCCTCGCACGATCGTAGCCGTCCCGCACGGGGGATCTCGTCCTCTGGGATCCCATAGATGATCCCGTTTTCTGGGATCATCCTTTCCTGGCCGATACCTTGTCCCGATATCAGCCAGGTAGATCCCCTCCTCCAGGATCCGGGTCGTCGTTGACGGGGATCCCCTCCTCTGGGATCATCGCGACGGGGCTGATAACGGCTGGCGTTATCCGCCGAGGTGATCCCCTCCTTCGGGATCCCTCCAGCCCTGAGGAGCGGATGACCTCCTCCGTGATCCCCGCGCCGGGGCTGTTAACTGGCGGACGTTATCCGCCGAGGTGATCCCCTCCTCTGGGATTCCACCGCCCCCAGCGAGCGGATGCCCTCCTCCGGGATCCCCGCGCCCGGGCTGTTAACTGGCGTCCGTCGAGGTGATCCCCTCCTTTGGGATCCCACCGCCCCCAACGAGCGGATCCCCTCCTCCCGGATGCTCGCGCCAGGGCTATTAACGGCGGATGTTATTTGCCAAGGTGATCCCCTCCTCTGGGATTCCGCGCCTTGGGCTGTTAACGGCGGACGTTATCTGCCATGGTGATCCTCTCCTCCGGGATCCCAAGGGCACGTGCTCTGCGAATCCCCTCCTCCTGGATCCCCGTGCCATGCGGCTGTTAACGGCGGACGTTATCCGTCGTGCCATTCCCCTCCTCCGGGGTCCCCGCTGCAAATGACCATTGAAAAAAATGTATTTGACGTCTGGCAGATCCCATATTCCTGGATCTCAAGAGCCCCGGGGAGCTGATCCCCTTCTCCAGGATCCCCGCGCCATGGCTTTTAACGGGGATCGTTATCTGCCGTGGTGATCCCCTCCTCCGGGATCCCTAGGGCACCTGGCATGTTCAACGGCAGAGATTGGAGCGTGGACTAGCCGAGCGGTCCAGTTTGAATATGCCAGCCCATGCACGGACAGGCCACTACCAGGGAGACACGTGGTCGGCGAGACCACCCTCCGGGATCACTCAGCGGAATGCAGAGCAGGCTCTGCGCTGCATATCGAGGGCAGCTCATGTTTGATCCCAGCCAGAGGAGCGCAATGCGATAGTGAGGCTCAGGCATGGACGATCTGGAGGATAAGAGGAAGCAGGTAAGTCTCTGATAACTGCATTCACGGTGGGCGAACAATTTTTATTTAGTGTAAGGCATTTTTTTTGCAGCTACGGGCCGAGATACATCTGGAATCCCCCCCAGGAGGTCTGTTCCATCATGGCAATCTCCATTGGTATCATGAAGAGCATCAGGTACCTACTACTCAAGGGGACGGGCAGATGCTTGTCTAGACATGTTATATTCCTACCAATCGGATGCAAGATTTCATTGTTGGGGAGTAGAACCATTGTATAGCACCTTCCGATTTCTACCTAAGGAGTTCCGAGCCAGAGAGAGTTTTAAGAAGACCCTACAAAGATTCTTATTTGACACTGAAAAGGTATGGATATTTCAGTTTGGTTGTGTGGCTTCTGTTTTAATGTTGGAGATTGTTAGGACATTTCTGTCTTCAAGTTAAAAGTCTTAGGATACAATGTTTTTGGTAGTTCTAGACTTAGTTATAATAACCATGTAATGGCAATGGCAGATATTGGTGCACATACAGACCACAAGACAAGACAACAAACATTCATGTTGTTGAGATTGGACCGCGTCCACCCGGGAGAAGAAGGAAACGTGTTGAGAGAGGAGAGGGTACGTGGATGGGCTGCCAATGCCATTTTACCGTCAGGCAACTCTATCTCCTTCCAGATTGTACATATATCACTTACTATGGGCTTGATCATAAGACTATCCTGGGGCAACCTTGTCATGGTGAGTCCATTGACCCCGAGAACGGAATTAGGTTCAAGCTAGCATCTTGGATCTCATCAGACTTGAAGGAATGGGTCAGAGATAAGCTTGTCCAATGGCACACTCCACGTAGTGTAATGAATATGCATGAAGAGAGGTGGAGATTCAAAATTGATGTGCATGGAGTGGAAGGGAGATGTAGGGATGATATGTTGAAAATTCGTGACGTGTATAATGTTGAGAAGGGAGTGGTTCATAACACATGGAAGTTACACGATAATCTTCCCACTAGCATCCACATGTGGGTACAACAACACCAAGAATCTGTTTTCATGTATCTTCGATATTTGACGTTAGTGTTCTATGTTCATTAAGTTGTTGATCTGATTGGCCCCTTGCAGGTTCTATCTTTTCACACTTAATGCATTTGATGAGTTTTGCAATGGCCTGCCATTGGCCTACGTCTTAACAAATTCTCGGAAGACTAGGCCGATAACCAAATGGGTGCAAGTTCTAAATGACTCCTTGTGCCATGATGACCCGGATTGGTTACCTTCTTGCATCATTACAAATGATGCACATGCTGAAGTTAAGGTCGTGAAGAATGTAAGTTTTAATTCAGGAAACTTTGTATGTAGCCAAACTTGATTGCTAACTTTGTTTTATTGCACAGGTTTTCCCAAGTGTCCCTGTGCAAATTTGCATTTGGCATGTGAGGCTGGATTAAGTGGATGCGTAAGAATGTTAGGAACAAAATTGCTCGGAACGATATGTTCAAGGAACTTGGTAACATCATGTACATGACAGAAGTTCCTCTTGTTGATAGTGATTATGGTGAAGAGTATAAGGAAGCTGTAAGGAAAGAGGCCATTAGAAAACTGGATGAGTTGGTGAGGAAGTATCCTCAATATCCTAAGTTGGCAATGTACATGAGCTAAGACTGGACCAAGAACATCAGCCAATGGGTCTTGGCTACAAGGATGTACCCTCGCATTTATCATTGCAACGGTCTCCACAAGACAACTGCCATTGCAACGGATATTCTAAGTGGCTTTTATAGGGTGAGGATAATATTACCCTAGTTTCGGTGATCCCGGAGGTGTTTTTCCCGGCCTCCGCAATCACCTCCCTTTTTCCACGGATTCTATTCGGGGAGCCCCCGTTATTCTGTACTGACACATGTCAGTGCGCCTGCACAAATCTCGGTCGTCCCTCGTTTCGCCGCATCCTGGCCATCCGCCGGTCTCCCGCCCTCTGGTATCACCGGTAAAATTTGACGGGCGATTCCGGGGTCCGGGATCACCATACTGGCGATCCCGGAGAGCGTTATCACCATGTCCCTGGCCGATAACGGGGAAGTTCCGCCGCGTGGAAGGGCGTGTTTTCGATGCGGGAACCACCTCCCCAGGCCGCACGAG
>JAANSK020260717.1:0-22113 GCA_011763485.2 Isoetes engelmannii | reverse complement strand
CTCTCTCTCTCTCTCTCTCTCTCTCTCTCTCTCTCTCTCTCTCTCTCTCTCTCTCTCTCTCTCTCTCTCTAGGGTTTAAAAGCCCCTGCCCTGAAGGGTTCAACGGAAAAATATTAGCAATAATAGACTCATTGAGAAATTGTACGACTACACGTTTCTACATATCAATGTACCGATGCAGGACTTAAGGTCTCGCTTGTCAAAAACCTCTAGAATGTAGGATGATAATAACATTAATACAGGCATTTGCAAGAGTAAATATAGTGGTTGATTATGTGTAATGAAATCAGCATATCATGCTTGAATAGTCACAAAGGCTAGGTAAATATGAAGAGTGTGGCATTCATCTTCAGTAGCCCCCATTTAACAATATTGACATACCCTGTTTTCACGCTCATCATGTCCCATCTGCATGTTTCAATTCTGAGGTGTTGTGCATCATTGCAGATGGACAAGTTGAAGAAAAACATTCAGTTATACACCAAATCCCACTCTCTTGCAAGAAGAATTAGGATTATAAACTATGTAATTGCCAATAGTCACATTTTCTTTTCTTCAGCTATTATTGCAGATAGGAAATCCTATAAATCTCTGGGAATTGTAATTAGAGACTTCATATGGCATGGATCGAGAATGGTACTTGGGATAATCTGACTCTCCCTAAAAAATATGGTGGGATGGGATGCAAGGATCTATTTGTCCAGGCACAAGCTCTTGCAACAAAACTAGTTTAGATGGCTCTTTTTCTAAATCCCCTTCTACTGCACTCAAGCTCAAAGCACACTTTGAAAGGCAACAAGATAGGGCAAGACTTGCTGATTTCCAGACTAGATTGGATGCCCTGTCCTCCGGCATTGACACCATGGTTCATGCCAGAGAACATTTTGAGCAAGAAACTCAGACACTCTTAGATCAATTGCGCACAAAAGCTGAAGAGATGGTAGCCCTCCAGGCCAAGGTCGGTCATTTTGAGGAAACCTCTACATCTAGGGATATGGAGGTGGCTTCCAAACTTCAGGGGCTGGAACATAAGGCCGTTGTGTAGGATTAAGGTGCATGGGCTACATACCTCAGTTGCTCAGCAGGGCAAGGGCCTCCATGCAAAAGCTCATGTTCGGCTGAAACATTGCATGATCGAATTGACAGAACAGGAAAGGCTCCTATAAGAGCTAAGGTCTCAGATGCAAGGGGTGAAGGCTACCCAGCATCCAACAACTTCTGCCCATGCTCATATACGTGTGCATCCACATAATATGCCTATTCCAAAGGATCAAAAGCCTGCAAGACACCAGCCCAAACATGCAATTGCTGCCTCATCACGACGCCCAGCGTCGTCGCACCCTGAGCACAGGCCACAACCCTCACCTTATAGACCACAGCCACCACATGCTGCAAAGGTCAACATCGCTCCGAAGGGTAGAGAGCAATAGGAACGGAGACGAAGGAGCCACAATGTGGTGGTACGTGGCCTTCCAAAAGAGGAAGGGGAGAATCTCATCCGCCACCTCCAAGATCTGGTTCTTTCTCGCATGACATTACAGACACTAGTACACATGGCTTGGGCAAGCTGTCTTGGTGCTCGACGCCCTGATCACCCACACATTGTCATGTTCACAGTTGCAGACACGCGGGTGCGAGACACAATATTGCGTCAAAGCAAGCAGTTGAAGGGGACCACCTGGTCCGTTGACCAGGATCTCACTCCGGCACAAGAGGAGTCTCGCCGGCGAGAGTTGGCTCAGGTTAGGAATGTCTGCCACCAAGGCGGGGCCATAGGATTGGTCCAAGGCAAAATGCAAATTTTTCGACCAGCACCTATTGACATCACAGATGCGCTACATCATGCTACTGCAGCGCCCGGAGGTCCTCGTGCTACCACCACAAGAGCTGCTACCATTGCTGCCACTTCAATACCTGCCACAACTACCCCTCCTAATGCTCCTGCTCCACCAGCTCCTGCCGACCACTTCTACCTCTGTTGCTTCCACTGCTCTTGCTCATGCACAGCAAATCACCCCCCGCAGTCGCCATAACTCCTCGTGTATATGCCTCTCATGCTGACAAATAGGAATTGCACCTTCGTATGGTGTCCTAGAACTGTCGTGGCTGCCCTTGATAGAAAGGAGAAAGTCTCAATTCCATTGCAGTAGATATGGATCTCATTTTCCTTATGGAAATATGGAAACATGCAGGGCACAAATTACTAGACCCCCCAGGCTCGGTGTTCAATGAGCGCACAGGCAAGCGTGGACATGGGAGGTTGCCTGCTACTATCGTACACGCTTGGCAGAATCAATCTCTCTACAAAAGACAGACAGACATAATCGCTACTTGTGGATACGAGTGTAGCATGGCAGTGAAAACCCCCTCTTTGTGGCGGCATGCTACTTTCCACATGCTGACAGCAACTTCTACACCACTCATTCAGATGTGGATAGGTTGGAGCCCTATGTCGATTTATATGATGACATACAACAGCACAAACAATTGGGCAAGGTCATGTTGTTTAGAGACTTTAATGCACGCACGAGGGTGGAGCAGGTCCCAAAACCCGAACCCTTGGTAGAGGATGTTTTGCAGCTAAACCCCACAGAGGTAGCTTGGCCAAGGACATCAGATGACCATCAGGTTACATGCTGTGGCAGACAGTTGTTGTTGCTATGTCACATCTTTGACTTGATCATTTGCAATGGGCTGGCCCAATGGCCGTCCTCCAGATAGTGCACATGTAGACAGGAGAACCAGGGGGGGGGTTCCAGTGTTGTGGATTACGTGCTGGTGGAGTAGCAGGATTTGCATCTGATCAGCCCCTTTGGCATCGGAAAGATAGTTGAGATGAGGAAATAGACTGAGACCACCTACCCCTTCTCTTGCACGTGGACTGGCAGACGGCCCACACGCCCACTGCCTCAATAACACGTGTGTCCCAGCTGCGCTTGACTATGATCATGCCGAGACTTATGCCCAGATGATTGAACATGACCTAGAGGAAATACTGCAACTTCCCACATTGCATCAACAGGCTGCCCAATTGACTCAGGTGCTCATCACGGCTGCTAACAGTTGCTTTGAAAGAGGCCGCTCCGGGAGGCCCTTGGGAGCTACCACCTACCCTCGCAACCAGTGGTTTGATGATGAATATATGCAGTTTCAAATGTTGGCTACGACAAGTCACTTATCCGGCCTTGCACCCACAAGCCATCCAAGAATATCGTGCCTTCTTCAAGAGCCAGATACCTAGAAGAACACCAGCAACAAATGTTATGTCTCCTAGATAATCGCCCGAAGACATTCTGGAGAAGGGTACTGGGCAAGCCTCTGCAACCTACTGGAATATCACCTCGGAGCAATGGGTACAATACTTGCAACAACTTTATGACCCAGTGAGGGGTCGGGCAGCAATACCCCCACAGATGGACCTAGCACTAGTCATTACAGAGGGAGATGTGATAATGGGCCTACAGTGCCTCGCTCATGGGAAGGCAGCAGATTTGGATGCCATGCAAGCAGAGCTTCTCAAATGGGCTGGCTCCAATGGGGCCTGTCCTGACGGCAATATTTAATAGAGCACTGCAAGAAGGCTTTTCCCATAGTGGACTGCTAGTAGAGTTGTTCCCATATACAAGACAGGTACTCTCACTGCCCAGCCAACTATCGCACGATCATGGTCAGCTCTGTCTTTCTGGCATCCTAGAGCAATGGTTGACAATATGGGCAGAGGATGAGGAGGTACGTGCTCTCACACATGCAGGTTTTCAGCCCAGAAACTCCACCATTGATCATATCTTCACTCTCAACAGGAACTTGTACTGTTGCTTTGTGGATTTCACAAAAGCTTTTGACAATGTGTCTAGGGACAAGTTGTGGGACAGACTGAAGCAGCTGGGACCCCTGTTGACTTGCGAAATGCAATTTATAGGTTATATGAGGCATGCTCAGCCCGTCTGACATCATCGGGAGCATCAGTAGTATTGGAGTGCGTCAGGTTTGCCCTTTCTCCCCGACACTCTTTGGCCTCTACATTGATAAGTTGGAAGCTTGGCTTGCTGAACATGGAGGGGTGGGTGCTCAACTCATGCATCACATAGTTCGGTAACTCATATACGCTGACGACGTAGACCTCTTGGCCCACACTCCAGAAGACATGCAACGTCACCTGGATGCTCTGACACTTTCTGTCAGTTTAATGGCATGCGGGCTAACTTGGCCAAAACTAGAATGCTCTGCTAGTCTCATCCTCTCCTCAGCCAAGGCCTCCCTCCCTTCCTCACTTACCAGCGACAGAATGTGGAGGTAGCTCCGGCCTACAAATATTTGGGAATTGAGTTTTCTACTACCACACACTGGGACGCTTCCATCAGACTACGCATCACAGTAGGTTGGAAAGCATTGTATGCCATGCAGAACAACAGTCACAAGGCAATGCTGTATGCTTGAGGTCATCAGGCACACTTATTCAGGGCCTTGGTTGAACCACTATGTTTGTATGAGGTGGAGGTGTGGGATCCGGTGATATCCCTCGCCACCTGGAATGATCTGGAACAGGTACAGGACAGAAGGCCTTCTTGACACGAGCACTTGGGGTGAAGTCCACAGTTCCATATCAGATCCTGCTGTAGGAGATGAGTTTCTTACCCTTCAGAGGGCCGCACTGGACCGTCATATTATTTACTTCCAAAAGGTCGTTGGTATGGGTGATGCCCGTTTGCCCAATCTTTCTTCAGCTGTAGCAATGGGCCCATGACGCCTCAAAGCCTGCTAGAAGGACAAGCAAGCTCAATGGTTCTCCCAATGGAATGTACAGGCACACAGGTGTGTGCACGTACGAATATAGAAGGACCATGATCAATTGAAGCAGTATCTTGAGGCTTGCGTCCTTAGCAAACTCTGGGTTCCAGATGCACTGGCACTGGCACACGTCAATGGCACACTATCGGCAACAGGTCAATCCCATGCTCACCCGAGGCCCACAACACTATTTGCGTACTCATTTGCCTATGAAGAGGCGCGGACTAATATCTTCCATCCGAACGGGTGCACATCGCCTCCAGATTGAAACAGACCGATGGACCTGTGAGGCACGCGAGGACAGGATCCGTCAGTGTTGCCAATAGGGATGCATTGAAGATGAATGCCATGCACTTCAGACCTGTCCAGCATTCAATCATATTTGAGCACGGTATGTTCAGGTAGTTGTGCCTGAGCCATTGCATGAGCTATTGAACACGACCTCTATGGGCTTGATGGGCTCATATCTTCAAGCAGTGATGGATACACGGAATCAGTTATGTCCGCCAGTCCCTGAATGGCACTATATTATTGTACAGTATGCCAGCATACTTATTACTGCCAAGGTTTTTCCCTCGAAAACCCTTCGCTGTGTGGGTTTTTAAATCCTGACAATAATCGTCTTGTTGCTCTCTTTGTTTAGGTCCCATAGGCCAATTGGCCTCCGTGGACAATAAAAATCTATTCTATTCTATTCTATTCTATTCTTTCAGTATGACAATTGGAGATGTGATAGCCCCAGAATGGAGAGGGGCGAAGGTTCCGAATATGTACTATGCGGATGACCTCATACTAATGACCACAGAAAGAAATGAACATGAGCGTCTACTCGGAATACTAGAGGAGTTTTGTGCACTGACAGGGTCAATAGTTAATTTGGAAAAAAACAAAAATAAATGGTCACATATCTGGGACAGCCAGTAGATAAAGTGGAGGAGTACAAATACCTCAGTTACAAGACAGGGAATAGGAGAACGTGGAAACAGGGTTTGGAAGAAAGATGGCAGTTAGCAATGAAGAACTACTATGGGATGCAATATTTATGTGCGGAACACCTCATAACGTATTGGAGGATAAAGAATCAGATGTTCGACATGACAGTAACACCAGCAATGTTATATGGGGTAGAAGTGTGGGGATGTAGTACGGCAGGTACTAAATGGATAAAAGGAGAGAAAATAATAAAACACTTCCAATGCAGGGAATTGGGGATCAAACAAGCAACACCAGCATCGATAGCAACCGTGCTATTATATTAGCATATGTGCCCTTCCCTGCCATGTAATTACGCATTAATACGGAAACATAACCACCAATCTATATATCCTTATTGTGATCCGTCCCTACATTCCTCAAACTAACTCGTCCATTTCTGTCTCCTAGAATCCCTTACTTAAAGCTCGTCAGCTCCATTTCCTCTAAAGTTCTCCGAGGAAAACACTTCTTAGAGCTAGCCTAAATACCCACGGCGCTTATACTTTTACCCTGAATTGGGGGATCCTGGAGGTATTTTTCTCGGGGATCTCGATTTCTTGGGGATCCCAGAGATCGGGATCCCCTGGAGCATGCGATCTCCGAGGACGGGATCCCACTATAGGTTTGTCCATGTGACTAGCAATTATGAACATTAATTCTCTTGTTAGGGATTTTTTATCGTGAATGACTACTACTACTTAATTACTTACTTTGGGATTCCAGGATAGGTGGAAGGACTATGTATTGCCTCTCATTTTCTCACAGTTGACCTGTCTAAGAGAATCTCGATGGATCTTTGGAATACCTAGCGTCCTAGAAAATTCTAGAACCACGTGGAGAACGTCTAAGGTTTATTTGTGCAAAGTGTAGAGCGAACTTACACAATTAAAAGGGAATCTAAGAAATCAATTTAAATCAATAAAACATGATTGTGGATATGGCGTTTATTGGAATAACCTGGATACTCGAATTTTAGGGTTCGAACATATATTTGACGAGTCGATTCTTGCTGCAAATTTGACAGAGACTTGAAGGGTCGATTCTGGATCCATGTTCTTCACTCCAAGTCTGCGCCTCTAACAAATTCGGCAGTCTCTTGGTGTTAAGAAGGTTAGTAGATCACGCGTTAGCCCTAAATTCCTAATGCGTGATCCATTATGATGAAAAAAAAAAAAAAAAAAAAAAAAAAAAATAACGTGTATTATTTTTGCCAAAAAAAAAAAAAAAACCGAGTGATTGATTTTCCCCAAAAAAAAAATTTTTTTTGCCGTTCTCTGCTCCAACACCGCTTTTGCTGCTGCGGCCAAGCCTGCCGACCAAACAACCACAGGTAAGCTCCACCCCAGGTAAGCTCTACTACCTCCCTATTTCATGTTTTGTTCTATTTCGTGTTTGCAAAAACCAACACCTTGGTGGAAGCAAGCCTTGCATCTGAGGCAACCTTATGGGACTTAGTTTTTACCTACGTCATTCGCTCTCTGTCGCTGCTGTCCACAACAAATATCAGCCCCCTGCAACCCATTTCCATTTCCAATGCATTAAACCTGTTCAATTCTAAGATTTGCTCAAAGTTGTCTATTTCTTATCTGGATACCTTGTAGGTTAAGCTATGGACATTCAGAGACATGAAAGGAATTCTGCAACTATGCGCAACACAAGTTTGAGTACTAAGATGGAGGTTAAAGTAGTTTTTTGAGAATTCTGATTGCATATTTGAAGTCAGGGTACTCGCATTAATCAATAGCAAGTTTCAATATGTTAAAATTCGAACTTTTTTCTTGGCAAAAAAAATAACACGTTATGACCTTGGCTCATAACTTCTAGTCCGACTTTTATTCATCTGGCTGATTTATTAGATAGTCTTTCTTCTGTAGATATTATTAATCAAAAGGCTCCTTACAGAAAAAGGTCTTTTATATAAATATGAGAGGAGGCCTTAATCTTGATTCATCCGATTCCATTCCTGCTCTTATTCATTTGAATTCAGTAGCTAGTTGTCATAATCTATTCCCGAATACAAAGATGAAGAACACTGGATTGCAAGCTCCGATAGAAAGCATTGTGAATTACGTGTTCTCCCTCAACAAGACAATGGAGCAGAGGGAAAGCGTAGTGGAAATGGCCAACAAAAAACAGTCGCGGGGGAACGACGTCCGCCATTTCTGTTTGTTTCTTAACATTTTCGTTTGTTCAAAAAAACTGTACATAACAAACAAGAAATAGAACGAATATGAAACTGAACGCATTCAATTCTCACATATATGCAATTCTGGATCTGGCTGACTCTAGGATAAAAATTCATTTAAAAAAAAAGACATTTACGCTAGTCCTCGGGACCATTCAAAACCTCTTTGTTGTACATTCTAGCATGATCACAAAGGATGTTAAATGCCTCATTTTTTATCTTCACAAACCGTTTTCTCCATATGTACTCCAAAAAATAAGATTTATACAGACTCTTAACAGTACCGTAGCGTGGTAAAGATTTCTTAACTGCGCCCTAAGTAGACTCTATTCTGTTAGTATGAAAACCTGTAATGGAATCTTTAAACTCTTGGAAATAATTCACAGTACAGTGCTCATACTTTATTTGATTCAACCATTCGGATCATACCCAGACCAACAACCACTATAGATAATACTTCCTGGAGCAATATAATGGAAAATTATGTTTATTTGATTCAACCATTCGGATCATACCCAGACCAACATCCACTATAGATAATACTTCCTGGAGCAATATAATGGAAAATTATGTCCATTAATGTATCTGTTGTTTTATTAGGAACAGGAACTATAAATATCTTGTCAGAATCCCTTTCTACACCACCAAAAAACCATTGTCCTTCCACTCTATGGCCCTTATTATATTTTCTCTTAAAAATTTTACTTCCATCGATCTCCACAATCTTTCTTGTACCACCTATAACTTGATTATGTTTTTGAATGGAGATACTGCAAATATCTCTACAGAAATTGAATCAATTCACAATAGCCTCTGCAACAATTACACAATCATTCCTAGTGCATTCTTGGAGCATTCTCATTGCCCACCAATGCATCACTAATAACATTTGTTCTAATGTAAGATGTGATCTAGAAAACCAAATATCTCTACAAAACGAATATTGAAAAAATGCACCTTTTCCCTTTGCACTTCCACTTCAATCCTTGCCTTCGTTCCCCTATTGTCTCCTCTCAACTTCATGGTTTTTCCACACTTCTCACACTCTCTTCACTCAAGCAACATACCAATATGGATGCATAGTGCAACAGTTCAATCCTTAAGGGCAGTTCTTGCAAGCAATTGCTGCATGGTAGTGATATTTAGACTAGAATTGCTAAATTCCAATGCCATTAAATTGCAAGGAAAGAAAGAAAATTCGAAGCTTGGAGAAGCAATGAGAAACAGTTTACAGCAATGCAATAACAAAGGTTATTCCCAGCCATTCTTTTAATTCTTATATATAAGACCAAATAGTGGAACAGCTCATCGGATTGCAGCAGGTAATCGGTTATTTTGGAGCTGTTGATCGGTTATCTTCTCCTTCAGTTAAGTCATTTATGGTAACATACAATACCGTTGGTACAGAATGCTATCTATTTATTTGATGTGGTGTTGATTGAGTGATAAATGCAGGTGGGATAATCCTGTTGAAAAGTGGAGGATTGAGAACCTTCACATTAATAACAGTGCATTTATTTACATCTTTTTAGTTCAACCCTTGGAGCAGCGATAGATAATAATGATGCAGTACAGTTCTACAGAAGATACTTATGCCTGTCAGGCACTATTTTTTAGTACAAGTTCTCTCATGTACACCTTTTCCGCATGTTATAACTGTACATAGCCGAGCCTCCATAAAACGAAGGAACTGCTCCTGAGGGGCTAAGCCTCTGCAAGCTCTAGCCGAGGAATAATATTCATTGATTGTAGCTCCTGCATAATTCCAATGGCCCTTAGAAGCTTATATTTGGTATTTGACCTAAACAGCTTCAACACAATGTAACTACTATATTGGAATTTATGTAATTGGAGCATCTTCAATATGTGCATACCTGGAACAAGAGCTTGCAAGCATATGGCAATTTCATGGTCGCCATATTTTCGCCATTTTTACAAAACGAACAAAAGTTCATCTTCAGTTTATGACTGTAGAAACCGAGTAAGCCACATTTTGTACAAACCTGCAAAGAGATTAGTCTAGACAGGTTGAAACAAAAAAATCGTTTCTCATGTATCCCCTAAATAGACAGGATACCTGGCTTTGGAATTGATCACTCGAAATCATTAATCGTTCCATGAGAAGCATGCTTGAACCATAAGCAATCAGGCAGTCACGTTCCATTTCACCTAACCGTAGTCCTACATACCAAAAGTATGCATTAAAGATAAGAGGCCTTGACAATATCAATTCGTATCACACCTAACCTCCTTCTCGGCTTCTGCCTTCAGTTGGCTGTCTCGTTAGAACCACCCTAGGGCCTTGAGCACGGGCATGCATTTTGTCTAGCACCTGCATACTGTAGTTCCTCAGTTTTGATGGTTCTAACTAAAAGGAGAGAAAAATAAATACTGGAGTTCCCAAGAACTAACCATGTGCTTCAGCTTTTGATAGTAGATTGGTCCCATGAATATATATGCTTGAAGTGGGTATCCAGTAATGCCTAACAACGTTGTTAATTATTTAGTAGTAATAAGAAAAGAAGAAGATTAATAATAATAGATAAATAATAAGTATAATTACTGTAACAATAGCTACCTGAATATAAGAAATCCTTTCCACTGTAGCTGAAACCATGCTTAACAAGTGTGGAACTATAATATAAACATGTCAGAATCATTCAATACATTCAAAAGCAATTGTTCCGAAGATAAGGTACCTGATGACCTCCACTGTATCTGCATGACCACTTGGTTCTCCAAATGCACTACCATAAAAAAATCTTCCAGTTGAAATGCCTGCTTTTCCTCCAAGAAGTTCTATCATTTTTCCTACAGTCATCCGACTATTGCAAAATTGGTCAGTATATGCAGTAACAAATTCATCTGATGATTGCCGATTTCAATATACACGTCATGGACATAAAATGTTTCTGGCTTGAACCAACCTGGGAAAACCATGGGGATTCATAATCAAATCGGGACAAATTCCACGCTCTGAGAATGGGAAATCTTCCTGTTGCACAATTGTTCCACAAACACCTTTCTGCCCATGCCTGCTACTAAATTTATCACCAAGCTGTATAGACGAAGTTAGATATGCCGCATTTCGCAAGGCTGGTGTAAAGAAAAGCAAAAACTCTACAAACCTCAGGTCGCCGTGTATGTCTTATGAGGCATTTTATGATAAATTGATGTTCATCACTCGATGTTAACAATACTTTGTCCACAACGCAGGATTCTGCCAGAGGTCCTTTATATCTTTGCGGTGTGGGCTTGTATGCACTGGAAAGATGATATATACAATAATTAGGATATTCTGGAAACTAGTTGCATGTCCAACAAGTTCCCATTAGACACAACAATCTTTAGTCGTGTTATATTTTATCAAAAACATGTATTTTGTTGGCAATCTCATGCCTGAGATCATAATCCTCGTCGAAATCCCAATACATATACGCCTGCCAAACAAAGGCATCCGCCCTCCTAAGCATAACTATCATCTCTTCCATCTGGTCATATCCCTAGCAAGACAACTATGCTCTGCCAAAGCTGCTTTCCAAGATGACGAATGAGGTAGTGAGTACCTATCCGGCATTGCCATTGGATTTGGTACAACTTCCCGACAATCCTTGGGACTCTCTTTGTTCACAAAAATGTCCTTATCATGTATTCTTTCCCCAACGGATGCAATTCCATCATGGTCAAGCACCTGCATAAATTTGGTAACATTCTCAGTCATAATTTGAAGTGAATGGCCTAAACTTATAACTTAAAATACCCCTGTGTGAGGCTGTCTCGGTGCCACAATACGATCAGATGTACGATTTTGATACTTTTTAACGATTGAGCTAAACCTGTTAATGTGTTGAAACAATAGGATGTTATGGCCAGTTTGAAATGCAGGGAGAGTTGTATTGCAAATGCCTACTTTTTCATAACTATGCAGCGGCCAAATCCTCGGTCTAAGGAATACTTATTCATGACAATTGCATCTTCGATATCATAACCACTGTAACTCATCACAGCAACAGTTGCATTCTGTCCTGCACCAAGTTTATCAAACCCAACCTGCAAAGCGAAGAAGGATTAGAGATAATCAGGCACAAACCAAAGGTAGACTTCTATCTCATATAGGTGCCACGCATACCAATTCAATGGACTTTGTAGTTAGGAGAGGCCTTTGTGGATAGACTAGCAAGTAGAGTATGGTGTCAAGCCTGCTCAGCTGCAAATGAAAAAACCATATAAAACATATGACAGAAGAAAACACAAAAAGAGAAAAAGAAAATACTAATTTGAACATTTGGGCGGCTTCTGAAATTAACTGGCCAATTATATTAGCGGAACTATGTGGCCTTCAGAAATCTAAGATCAACAATTCTCATGGACTGAAACAAATTTGTTTTGTAATCATGATATTTAAGCAGGCCCTTGACTCCGTGTGTGCCATACGTACATGAATGTGTGATTACAAAAGTGAGAACGTGTATAGAGATTCTCACCTGGTTATATGCAATATTACCCATTGCCTGCTTACCCATAGCACACTGCGTGTAACAAATTATAAAACCAGAGGATAGTCAGAATGTACAGGCATAGACCTAATCAAAGTCATAATTATGTAACCCTAACTGGCAAACAACTTAATTTGCAAACCCACGTTAAGTGAATGCCATCATCTCCCAGGACGTTGAGACACTACGAGATTTTAAACAGATATGAAATAGAACATCATAGTTTCTAATCAGGCTCTTCACACTTGTTGTAAGACACACAAAAGATTGTTGAGGTCTCTTAGAATGGAGTACCTCAGGTAAAAACGTTGAAAACTAGAATTCCATGCCTTGGGTTCCTTATGCATGAAGATACTGAAAGTTATATCCTCCTCTACTCGTTTGAGTGGCTTCCTTTGTACAAACATAAATGCGAGCGGATCATGTAAAAGTTGTCATGAGATTATTTCATCGGTAAGCCCCACACAATTTTCCACGGAAGACTCACCAAATCCAGGGTAAGTTTATTTTCAACACGATTATTTCTACAAGCAGGTGATAACTTGCATGCCTTCAAAGGCTTCAGTTGCAGATAAGAATGCAGATTTTGTGAATGCATCAAACCATTTCCGCAAAGTAAATTATTTTCAAAACCAGTAGACGCCCATTATACGGATTCTATAAAAGTTTCGGAACTATTAAATTTGTGATGGGAAATGTGGTCAAAGATAACCTGGTATGTGTTTCGCGGTGACTGGTTATGATGGGGATATGGAATAAGGCCAGCAACAACACCCAATATTGTGAAGGGCTCTACTTCAATATGTGTTGTTGAAGTTGTAGCCTCATTTTCATATAATGATATCTGCTCATAATAAACAAAAGATCAATTCATGTGAGAACATAAGTAACCATGTTAGAACTCTTTTACAACAAATCCACATCAGAAGGGATATGAGGGCTGACCAATGCGTTGTTCTCTTCATTCACATCCAAGTACTCCACAAGCCCTTCTCTCAGAAAATCGTCGAAGTTACGGAATCCATCCTACACAGGCATTTGGTGATGACATTCTATTAAAAATTATTCCACGACATTATAAATAAAACAACAGACTTTTAGCTCTTTCATGTGATGTTCCTTGATACGAGAGATGCCATGGTCTGCAATGACTAGTGGCCGACAAACACGACCCCCATCAGAGGCAATGTATATACACCGCTGCTCAAAATAAGTTCTTATACAATCTTAGTGCAAAACACAATACAATTCAGGGCTATGGACAAACTATAAACCTGCTTTTCGTTGACAAATATGCTTACGAATTCCCCGATGTTACCCGCACGCCTAAGTTGCCTCATTATTCGTGCAAAATGCTGCATCATCACTGAATCTTGTTATTACAATATGATAGTTATGGTTAGTTGAAAAATTCTACCTTTGGACGGCGGTGGATACCAAGCACAGCTCCATTGAAGAACACAAGAAATGCCTTTCGAGAATGGAGCTCTCCTCCAGACAACAGAGTTAAATCCTCAACGCCTAAATTCATACACTGGAGGACCAAAAAAGCAAACAACCACCTCATATTATACACTGGAAGGACCAAAATGCAAACATGCTTAGATACGTTATTCATGTCAAACAATGCCATCCTTTTATTGTAGCACCTTCTCACTACTCTGGCTTCTCCACCATATAGATAATGAGACTCCATTATGATATGTCTATGAATTTCTGGAGTTCAAAAACTGTGGTACATGCTTTCGCACCTAAGAGAAGTTATTATGACACCTCATGACTGCTACAGAAATTGTCACACTATAGTAGTGGAACTTTATGATACCAACTGATGAACAGAACAATCAAAAGAATGGCTGATCCTTGGAATACACCATCTAGACTTTCATGATCCCACTAAGTGGCCTGAAGGAAAACCAAAAAGATCATGTATTGACCAAAGATCAGACGGTAAGAAGGCCCGAAAGACTGGATATATTTCCCACCTTTTAATGAATTCACCATTTACAAACATGTTTATACTCACCAAGGAAATCAGAGGTCCTTCATCATCATCAGTGGTGACGTGCGTCATCAGGGCTAAATTCTTGGTCAGTCCACATCCTTCACCCTCTGGTGTGTCAGCTGGACAAAGCATACCCCACTGCAAATGTTCAAAACGATAAGAAAAACAGCATCACTAGGCAATATGGCATTTATTTTTTATTCCATGGATAAGGTCAAATCCAAGACTTCGAGTTACTTCCACATCCTTCAACACTTCAACAACTGCCAAATAGACTTGCATTGCAAATAAACTTTAGTTCTAAAAGCGCATTCATTATATTTCTGTTCTATGCCCAACTCCATGTGACCTTTAAAGCCTCCTTCATGTTCTTGTCCACTAAAAAACACTGTAACATGGCAATGACAGATGATGGGTCTATTTTTTAATTAAGGTGTACAATTCAGCAGGTCGCGGCATCGAGTGCGAATAGGGTGCTGACGACCCTTCAAATTGAACTTCACCCGTCCACAAATTGAACCTCCAGATCCAGGTTGATCACTAACGAACTTGAAAGGTGCAACCATGTCATCCATCCGTGATTTCTTGGTGTTTCAATCCTGCTTCATGCTTTGAATTTCGCTTGAAGGTCATAATGACCATCACATGAATGTCATAATGTTCGTCATGAGACTTCATAACGCCTGTCCAGGAAGCTTGCAGCACAATAAAATAAGGTGCTGAAGACGGTGCACTTTTGTACACCTCATTTAAAAAATGACCCTGATATGGCATACTCAAGTTTAGCTGCCCCAGCTTTTGCATAAACTAGTGGAGAGAACCTGCAATCTCGGCAGAGAGGCTAAGGAAAACCTAATAAAACAAGCCAGATTTTAATAAAGAAAACCCCTATTTTTAGAAGGTTACTCTTCAGGCAATGTCTAAAGACTCTTCCCTTTGCAATATGTATCATTGAAATGCTAGCAGAGCTCAGACTGCAAAGAAAATGGAGAACGTACAAATATAACAAAACCACCCACAGAAAGACTTTGATGGTTAGAGAAACGACCTGGCTTGGCTGCAATGCCCTTGGTCCACTCACTTTCCTGGACTTCTCAAATTGAGACTGAATGCGTGTCATGTGTCCATATGCTGCAATGAAAGAAAGCCTTGAGACTACCTGTGTTTGAAGAAAAAGTGAGACAGAGTGACTTCAAAAGCATCGGGAAGCCCACTGGATGACTACAGTGTACCTGTGTGACACCTTTTCTTTCCATCCTAAACCTCTTCACTGTCCAGTTCCCACTTGAAATTGCATGTTCTAGTCCGTTTGAAAGAATATCATGCCTTAATAACTTCCAGTAAATACAACCAATTGTTAACGGGAAATACAGTGTATATAAATACATTCAACCAAGAAAGAGTGAGTTTATTAATGTCTACTAAAAACCCATCAGGTCTATGAGACCAAATAAAGACAGCAATATTCAATGCATGCACGTGTGCATAAATTTTCTTAAATCATTATCAAGGTTAGTCAACATAATTAAATTGCCTCTTTATGTGTTTACATATTCCATTCAGCCGTCCGCAGCATGGAACACTAGTTCAGAACAGCGATTTGCCTGATACTTGGAATATCTCATGCACAGAGATCTCAATGGCTCAAATAAGCTGTTGACAATGCGTTATAGGTGTCTGCATTCTGAAAATAAGGTCTTAGTTACAACTGAGGTATTCGATACTCAACTTTCGCATGGTTTCTTCGAGTTATACGAACATCAAACCCATGAGTTGATGGTGCAGTCTGCTAACAGTCTAGCAGGGCAGTTTGTGGCTTCTCATGAAGTTTCGAGCAGTAAACCATTGAATTTGTGCGATGCTGCTATGATTCGAAGATGCTCACTAATACTAGATGGTACTAAATCAGATTTATCGAGGAAGGGAACTGCATTACAGAAGATACACCTTGTTGATATTGGTTATAAGTTCCATAATGCTTCTTATGAACAAGGGTATATCAGTGGTTTGGATGTATATATTTCAACCAAACGAGAATGGTACATGGGGAGGGAGTTTATGGTTTCAAACTAAGATCCAGTGGCGGCCATTACTCTTGTGGTTGAACTTGCTTTATATGCAATTTTAGGACGTGTTACATCTCACGGGGGATGTTAGTCCTAGGAATCTTAATTTCTGTTTGTTTAAGTTCTTTTGAGTCGTGCTAGTCACGAGGAGGGATGTTAGCATATGACATGTGACATGTCACCAATCTTAGATGACTAGGCATGTCGCGTATGTTGCTGACATGCCATAGTCATGCTTTATAGTTCTTGATCCAGTTTACTCATAGCCTAGCTATCTTGTGTATCTCTTTCATTCTAGCATATAATGCATACAGTGATTCTTCATTTTTTATGATACCAAAATGGTACCATGTAACATCTTACTTTGCTTCCCCATTAAGGAAGAAAGTTCAAATGGACTCATTTTAGTAATTATTACACATACATGTGTCATGAACATGGACCTTGCTTGTTCCAGTTGCAATTAAGGAATTTAAGCAAACTCAATGCCCAGGGATTAGCCTTCCATACCCTCGGCAGACAATCCTGCAACAACTTCATAAAATATCCATTACAATTTACAGGCACAAACCCAGATGATTAAATGGGGGGATTAATATGTAAACTTGCACATCACTGAATTCCTCTACATTGAGAAATTTGACTACATGAGAGGTCCTTCTCAACCTGCAATATTGGAACACCAGACACAACTGGCAAAACCATTGCAAGCCTCTTTTCCAGTAAAGTTCAAGGGAGAGGACCTGGAATTTCAGATTATGCTGGATATGTCTATCTTAAACCCTCGTTATAATAATCACTACTAATTGCTCAAGGAAGGATGTTGAAATATGTTATGGCGACATATCTTAGACATGCATTACAACTGAGACTCCTCATAGATTCTAATAATTCACTTGCCCTTAGTTTTACTGCCATAATCTAAATCTAACTAGATGCTTTTGTGCTCGTGCCATCATATTTCTTGGTAACGAAGCCACACACCATGCAATTATTAACCTGTGATCTGAAGCTGGAACCCAAATATCATACCTTTGAGACATCAAAAGCAGTAGAGCGGTTCTGTTTGCAGAGAGTAGAATCTATAGCTTTTTTTAACTCCGTGTTCATTCTTTTGAACAGATCCTGTGACATTTTTAAAAAAAATCATGAAGAGTTTCAGAAGAGACAGTCCAGCAATAAGCACGACACCATCTTTGAAAATCACAATATCACTCCTATGCATGATAATGACAAAGGATCACTATGTGAGGATTATGGAAGAAGTAATTTTCAGGAGCAGAGAATTTCATGAAGAAATTTTCTGGCGACCGCGAGTGGCGAAGCCACGAGCGGCGCCAGAAAATTACGAGCGAAATTCTCTTGCTCCTGAAAATTCTTCAACGAAATTTTAGGGAGCTTGAAATTTGGCATTCCGACATGCCTTTCTCAGTTTTCAGCCTTAGCATTGTCCAACAAAAATCGACAGAAGGTTTCCAACTTTAAAAACCTGTTGATCTGGGCCGAAATTTCAAGGTCCCTAAAATTTCGTTGTCTGAACGTAGGTAGGCATTCAAAGTTATGAAATAGTATTCAAAATTTGCAGCCTCAAAAGAACATCAACCTACAATGACTCTTTTTTGTGAAGACATTAGTATAGATGTTAAGAGTTGTAATCTGTGGAAAGCAAAACAATTATATATGCCGCAATTCCAATGTGGAAGCATTTGCACTAAGAAACACCATAAGTTGAGATTTTCTAACCTCAAAAAGCAATGCCAGAAGCTGTCCCGCAAGCTCAAGGCGTTTGTTTCCAACATAATCCTGTTATAAAATGCGATTAAGAATGCGTTATCAAAATCGACATTTGCAACGAGATGAAAGAGAGGATACCTTATCATCAATAAGTTCAGGATCCAGCATTGCTTCAAGCATTCTCCTTAGCATAAGAGCAACGTAGATACACTTTGGCCGAAAGTTATATTGATGAACCTGGACGCACATATTTGTTAACAAGTGGACATAGTACATCTATCGCACATTGTGGATGGGAGAACGGCCATACCACAACATGTGCTAAGAATACATTCAATAATATATCTCGGGCCTCATCAACCTGGAATTGAGATGATTGTTACTTAGAAAATGTCAGCACCAAAAAGGACAGCTGCTGCACAGTTGTACCTTTGACCGAACCTTGCCACCCCACTGCTGCCGTACCTTTACCTGATATTTTAGTCAGCGGAATGTGTTAAATCATTTGAAATGTCTATGCAGATAATGTAGAGAACGTGATCCTTTTGGCCCTTGTTTCCAACCTTGTATGCAACTGGACAAATACTCATGGATATACCACTAGGCATTCCAAAGCTACAGATACGAGATTTAACATGCTTGAATAATGACCATGGTGTTGTTCTAAATCTTCTTGAAACCCCCAAAGGGAAGAAAGGGAGCATATGCTCTTAGAATCAGCAACTGGATTACAGAATCTAATTTATTAAGCAGGAAAAATCCCATTTCACGACATATAGAGTGACAATCATTTTGATGCATTATAGAATGACAATTTGTAGGCCTCTATTTTAAAAAATTAACCTCAAGTCCTAATTTCCACATGAAAAAGGATAAAGGGGAATCCGGGAACTTTTTTGAAGTGGGGGGATAGAACATATACTTATCTTAACTTTAATAATGAATATCTACAAAAGGGACATGTGAAGTGTTGAGGTGGTTAGTTATGATAGTCTGAAGGTAAGTAAGAGTAACATCTGGAAAGTTGGTGGTGATGAATGGAAGTGGTGAGGCGTTACCTTTGCACCAAGGTATTCCAATGCCTGCTGCTCTGTATATATGCATAAGGAGGCACATTCCTGATAGGGTAGAAGTTATATTAATAGTATTTTAGCATAGTTACAAAAAAAACTTCCTGGGAAGGGGAAAAAAAAACCATTCCCATGGAAGGAAGAGAAAGCAGGCGTCTAAATTACTTGTAAAGATGGTGCAAAGAGCCCTGAAATCTTAGGTTCCTGACCAACCATCTGCACAATCTCCTGGTCACTTTCCATGCCCATTGCTTTCATAACGACCACAATTGGTACCTGCACACAAAAGAAGGAGCTATGATATTACCAGTAGTAAAGGCCCTACTGCATCTAAAATCAAGAAAAGTTTTAATACATCATCCGAGAAAGTATTGAGATGAAGGTAAATTTTGCCATGCTTCATAAGAATGTTTGTCTTGCTTTTACGTTCATGTGTACTACTTGTCACAGAAGCCGTGACACTGAAAAGAAAAATAGAATAAACCGTCAATCCAATTTGTACTAACAAAATGGAACGCTAACAAAAAGAATCCTGATATAGACCTTCTTAATTAAGTAGTATCGTATTGGCATGGAAAAAGCCATCATTTGCAACCAATGTGCATTTCTGAAGGGCACTCCGCTTTACCTCTATGACTGTAGGGCTTACATGAGCTTGGGAATAACAAGATTACTGGAGAAGATTATTGTACTTTATTTATCTAGATTACTATAGACACACGTTTATCTATCTCCACATGTATATTTATCGAACTTTATAAGAACCTTTGGATTTGTTCCTGGTTCTAAAAGTAAAATTCTGGATTATTTAGAAAGAGATATATAATAAGTACTATTGATGACTAGTATCCGCCACTCTCAGAGATAAAATGGTATCAACTGAACCATGATAAGAATACTGGCATAATCCATGATAAGAATACTGGCATAATTGTGAGACTGTTACATACCTGCCACTGCTATCAGTATCAATGATTATCCGATTCTTAGAAAGTTGCTCTTGTATCAGAATCACCTTCTCAGTTCCCCTGACAATAAAATACCCACCAGGATCAAGTGGACATTCTCCTGCATTTATGAAGTGCCCATTCGTGAAAATCTCCAAATCTTTGAAACCTGGAGATATGTAACAGACCATATTTCGCAAGCTCAGGTTCGTTTTTGCCACGAAGCACACATCGAGAACTCCTTAACATAATTGGCATGCGCCCAATGTTTATTGCGCCCTGCATAAAAGATAGCTCTTTGCCATTCATCAGGAGTATTATATGAGACCAGAGAGTTGCTTATTTACCATGCCTCCCTTTCCTTTCCTTGTGACAATTTCTTTTCCTCTTGTATATTCAATATCCACACTGATAGGGGCTGAATACCTATAAAATTTCTCATAATTGTAAATAGATGATCCAATGAAAAAGTCATTTTCTTTTAATACTTACGTCATGTCCCGAAGCCTGCATTGGTGTGGTGTGATTCTTTCAATTACACAATCCTGCTCTATTGAGGGTTCTCCGACAAAAATATCCAGATACCTGCCATGCACAAGATTGCATGTAGCTTGGATGCGAACCAAATGAAATGAAACAATAGAATAATCTCTGATACAAGCTCACTTTAAATAGAAATTGGGATCCACGTCGCTTGTGACTTTTTCATTTGCTTTGGCGTGGATGATCTTTTTAATTTCGGAGTTAACCAGATAATCAAAAGAATCAATGTGCTGCTTGACAAGCCCCCTGACCTGCAAGGAAAACCATAATGGCGTGCCTCACATGGAAACAATTTCGTTTCAGTGAGGAAATAACATACCTTTAGAAACGCTGGAAGTAGCTGAAATTTATCTACTGAATTTTTAATAGGTGCTTCTAAGGGTTTCTTGTCTAATGACCTGCATGAAATCAGCATTACTGCACTGGTTTACGCAGGATGAGATTGTGCATAGTGAACCGAAAACTTGACTTTATCTGAATGCCTTCCAATACAGATGGTAGCCGAGAAAGTGATAACTTACATGTTCGATGAGCCTGGAGCAGACCGGCACAATACAGTCGACCCTGGTGCTTTGTCTGGGGTTTAAGGTTTTACTGAAGGGGGCTTCAGATTTCTTGTACCTAGTTGCCACAATTCCAAAGTAAAGGTTGGGGTGTTTTTCCGGTGCCGGATTAATTTTCTGCCGTATTTGAAAATGAAGTTGGTAAACCTTAGGGATGGAGGATGATGTTTTGGCATATGCTTCGGAATATTCGATTTGGACAGAAGGTATCTTGCCTGAATGAGATGTAGATGGTTGAGATTGCTGTAGAGGTAAGAGTGACAACTAAAACATACGGATTCCTTGTTTTCAGGTTCTTTCTGTTGTTGGTTTGCATGAGGTGATGGTTAACTCGTAATCTTGGCAAGCGCCTGAAAAAGAATAGACATGTCAAAATGCAGCTTTCGTTGCTTCACGTGCTGCAAGAAAACCTCAGTTGGTTCTTTCCCTTTTTTGCCCTGAATCTTTTTTTTCGGTTTATCTTTACTTTCAAAATATGGCTTAATCTTGGTGCAAATGTCCTTTGGAACATGGTCACAATGTTCGGATCTGGATCAAGAAATCATGATTTGTTTATTCGTATTGCAGCTTGCTTTGATTTTTTTGAAAATATGGTTTATTCTTGCTGGATCATAAGCAATGCAATGCAATCCTTTGTGCATGCCCTCTCTCTCTCTCTCTCTCCAGAGGGATGTTGCCAAAAAAATGGTATGACGTAAAAAAATGCTCTCTCTCTCTCTCTCTCTCTCTCTCTCTCTCTCT
>JAANSK020260706.1:0-12403 GCA_011763485.2 Isoetes engelmannii | reverse complement strand
CCAAGTTAAATTTGACATAGAAATTAGGACCAACTTTGGCAAATCTAACATGGATGGGTGATGATGAATTTCATCGATGTTTCATACTAACTTTGAAGTCATGAGGACATGACTTTATTCAAAGGTGGGGAGAATGTAACGAACCCTAATGGTAGGATATAAATTACCACGTTTAATTAATTAAGGGAATAAAACCTTAGTAATATAAAGTAGAGATATTTTGACCAGAAATAGGAAAAAGATGCTTTTTATTTGGATTTGACTTGATCGTTGGAAATTGATATGTAAATTGGCATTACAAGTATATGAGAATCGATCTTATTATTTTTGAAGTGTTTAAGCATGATTATTGAATCCGTAACCCCCAAGGAGGGGCGTTACACCAAATAGAGCTGCATCCCTGAATTTATAGTCTTTGATTCCATTTTCGTAACAAAAAGCCTTTGTTGAAAATAGTTGGTTGTCCTTTTGGTAAATATAGCCAAGTCTTATCTTTAGAAAAGTATCGCCCTTTTTCTTGCTAGGCCCACCTATTATGGTTGCTCTTTCTTTTCCTTATTTAAAGATATCGACCCCCTTCCTTACCCATTGGACCCATGTATATTTTAATGGGATAACTTTTTTAAAAAATAAAGTAATTTGATATCGTCTATACTGCGGCCTTTTGCTTATTTTTCGCAAGGCGCCCTTGACTGCTGCCTTTTGCTTATTTTTTGCAAGGCGCCCTTGACATATGCATATTTGTTGTGCCTTTCTGGGAGGTGAGGGATCTTTCTGGGAGGTGCAGGATCCGAGCCTTTCTTTCCTTTTCTTTAGAACCATTCTTAATTGGCCACCAATTGGGCCATTTGTATTTTCCTTAATTTCTTTGATTTCTTCCTTCTTTATGGGCCTTATTTTCATGTCTCTTGCAATATTTCTTCCTTCTTTTTGGGCCTTATTTTCATGTCTCTTGGGACACTCATTTGCCATGACGATTTTGCTTTGCATGGTAGGCGGGGTCATAACATTCTCTTGGCCAATTACTTCTTTTAGTAAAAATTCGGAGCTCGACCTTGCATTAGTGCTTGTGTTGTCATCTTCAAACAATTCCATCATACCTTAATAAAGATAAAAATAAATAAAAAATGTGCCTATATATAGGATGTAAGGGACATTGTTATTCAAAGAGGTATGGTGGATCCATGATGTGGCACATGAGGTGGCACATTTATGTATGATGAGTTGGAGGGTAACACATCGAACTTCAATAAACTTTGATTTAATACGAAATCCCTTCATATAACCCTTTTGTTAGGGGGATTATTCATTTCCTAACAGCAAGCAGCTTTTTTGCGGACTCTTCCTTGTTCAAATTCAGTAGCTTTTTTGTATGATTGCCCAATCATCAGCAATGCATTTAATTTTACTACTTAGGCTCGATCTTCAGAAAAACATGAGCTCTCTTGTTTAGACGACTTGAGGGCTAGGGCTTTTCTGGATGGCTGTGTTACTGTAGTATCAAGATCCACATGAATGAATTGGAACGAGTGTACATCACAAAAGAAATGTTAGAGAAAAGAAGTTATTTTGAAGAACAGGGCTGCATGCATATCAGAACGATCAGAGCCTTTATGAAACCTAATTTCAACCATAAACAATTGATAGAAAAGTTGTTTATTATTCTCTGTTCCTTTACTTTTCGTATAAATCCAGTCTTACCTCCTAAATGATATGATGAAGAGGCCTTCCTTAAGAAAAAAAAGATGGAGTATAGCTTTGCAAGCACTCCATTACCGCTACTAAAAACATAAGACAACAAAACTATGATCTGTGATTGAGTTTTATTATAGGGAATAAGAAGCGCCCAGATCAAGAATGGTTAAAAAAATTCTAAACCTGCACAATAGAAGTACAATCTCAGGGTCAACCATAAAATAGCATAGAATAGCATCTTGGCAAGTCGCCCTGCATGGCCCGAATTTGACGGCCTTCATGCCTGTTTTTTACCTTTTTGCTTTTTTTCTATGGCAAATGAAGGGTAACACACAGGCAATTGCCCGTCATAAGGAAAGGCGATTATAGAATATACATGACATTTGAAAGGTCAGGAATGGACACTTGGCTGTCATTTTTTTTTTCTAACAAATACATTATATAAATTTTATATTATTGCAATAACTTGAATATTACAACACTTGATCCTGAATGTCAAAGGAAAGAAAAGAAAAACGAACCCTAAATCGACTTTTTTTTGTAAGTCGAAATTATGAAGTTGCATGGGGAACTCCCAAATAGCATGTTAGCCACCGCTTTACACATGATAGGGATTGACTTTGTTGGTATAATTGAGATATATATTAAAAACTATTTCGTCCCATATATAAACATGCAACAAATATCACATCTATCATCAGCTATGGCACGAGTTAAGTCCATATTGTTCTTTGCATTTTATTCCTTGTTTTTCCTCATTCTCCACACAATGGTTCATGGTGAATATGTCTCAACATTTGGAAGAATCACACTCAAAAGTGATCAAGCTCTTCCACAGGCTAAATGGCTATTCACGTCGAAGGATAATTTTGTTGGATACTTGTACATTAGCAATGATACTGAGTGCTCCTTTGATATCCTTAACAACACCACTCAAAGTTTGGTATTTAATCAAGGGCAACTTCAATTTGAGAGCTATTGTGAACTAGTAGTAGATGACAGTACTAGCTATGTGGATCTGCAAAGTGATCTTGGACAGTTCACTTCAATCTTAAAACTGACTAAATATCAAGACTCTCATAGGACTACGCTGACTTTATCTGCAGATAGCAATGGGAAGCCTTACTTGTATAATAGCAGTGCAAGGAGAAAAGTTCTAGGGAGTATGTTCCAATTGTTGTTCTTGAGTGTGATTGGGAAGATGTTAGTTGGATAATTGTGGATTTGCTCTATTTCCATAGTCTTGCATTGCATTGTGTTTCATTGACGTTAATTTGACTAATTTCATTTTCCCGAGTACACCTTAACTATGTTTGTGCTCTTTGCTTATCTATGTTAAATGACCATATTTTAAGCCATAACTCGTGCAAGTTTTTGACAAGATAGAAAGGCACTGTAGATTAACCCTGTGTCATTAACTAAAATTGGAAGATGCTTATCATGATTTGTCAGACTAACATTATACATAATCATATGTTGTGATAGATTTTAACATTTACACTTTTTTTGTAAAATTGAAAGACATGCATTGAGTGGATATATTTGTATTATAAATATATTCAACGGGATACTCAAATGGAGAGTAAAACATATAGAACCATAATAAAGCAACCAAAATAAAACCATTATATGGTTTTTTACCTTGGTTATACATAAATAATCGTTGAAAAAAGTCAATGCATCTTTGGGTGCATGTTAGAGTGGTATTTTTTCAGAGTCAAAACTAGGGTGCCCTGCCCTATACTATTCTTTTGCAAGAGATAGGGTTTCGGCCTCTTCAACAAAAGTCCTTTCTACTTACAGTCTTTGGAGTCAAAACTACGAATGCCCTATGTTATTCTTTTGCAAGAGACATGTTTTTGGCCTCTTCAATATTCTGCCATGAAGTGCCATCTCCATTATATCAGCAAGGTGCATCAAATGGATGATGATAGGTACCCTCTTCTCGTGCTTGCTATGACTGAATGCTCTCATAGCTTGAAATGGTGTTGGAAAGAGCATTGTAATGCATGATTTCGTTGGTCTGTTGCAACCGAACCACTGCATGTTGCTTGCCAATTCTGATCATGAGCTTTTGGAACAATATCTCGCTGGTCGTTTTTCTCAAAAGCTATGGGATGTAGTTGCCTTGCCCCAAGTTAAAACTGGTCACTACCATGCACATACAAATCCCACTTTGGCACCAAGACCACAAGTTTATTTGCTTGCTGCCTTGTCCAGGGAAAAGCTTGTAGCTATTGCATCAATTCGCATTGGGTCTCACAAGCTCCGGATTGAGACAGGTAGATGGGATCGATCGCATTTATCGCGAGAAGTGAGATTAAATATGTATGTTTCCAATTACAGGTTATTAAACATGAACACCATACTCTTATGAGATGTTCTGTTTTTGAGATAGTCAGGAATCGCTATTTTACCTTAGCATTTCATTTCATGCTCCCACAACTCCTCAGAGCACCATTTGTGCATGCCTTGGCATTATACATACTTGAGGTTCTAGATGAGCGTCTTTAATTGCTGAGCCCTCAGTAGTCATGGTCTACTTATTTTTTCCTGATTGTCTAGCATCATCATTACTGCAAAGGTTTTGCCCTTGAGAACCTTTCGAGGTAGGGGTTTTTTAATCCTAGTAGTAATGGTTGTAATAGCCTATTGTATGGGTCTCATGACCTCTTGATCTATGTGGACGTTAAAAAAACTACTCCACTCCATTCTATTCTATTCTGACGGATTGTGGTTCTGAGGCTTTGATCTTCCTTGTTGCTTCTGCCAATTCAAATAAGGGTTTGAATCACTAATTTGAATGAGGGTTTTGGTTTACCGATTTCGAATCTGAGTTTGGTTCATTGTTTTGAGTCACTCATTTGAATCAAGGTTTTTGGTTCAACTGCTTTTTGAATCACTGCGTTTTGCTTCACCGATACCGATTTGGAATCTAGGGGGCTTTTGTTTAACTGATTTTTGAATCACCACGCTTTGCTTCACCAATTTCATCTCTGCTCTGTTTCCCCTCTGCTCTGCTTGCTGGTTTGTTTGCCACGTGTATGCTCCATAATTTTTGCCTCACACTCAATGGTCCATTTAACGGCTCTAGTTCTTTTAATTTAAAAAAAAAAAGCAATTAGAGTTGAGTTTCAGCAGATACCCCCAAAAAAGTAGATCACAAAGTTAAATACCCCAAAAACTTTTATCGCAAAAACATTATTGCCAACCCTAAAAAATGTTATTGCAAACCAGAAGTGTATATTTAAAATTTTCCTTTTATTTAATTTTCGCAATTGACTAGGTGTAAACAGAAGTTTTCCTTCATACCTTGTAGATTGGTAGGTTTCATCAGGCATGGAACAATTAAGTTTTACATCCCAGCAATTTAATAATAAGAGTACACATGAACAATCAGTTACTGTTAATTCATGTCCTTTCCATTGATTTTAGTGCCCCCAGTTCAGAGCATTCTTCTGTCATAATATTTTCCAAGAAGCTAAAGATACTCCAACAGAAGAATTCAGTTTAATAAACATCTAATCTCAGACAGACCTCTGCATTCTCCTGTTAAGATGTCGAAAACTGGTTTAAGCATTGGCCAAGAAAACCAGTATATCAAAAATTGCTTCAACTTCTGAGAATTGACACTCTCTCTTTAGGAGGGGTTAACAAAGGGTTACATATACTTCAAGAATTGTTGTTTGACTTCTTGAAACCAAAGACACCATTTTTAGCAGCAGACTTTCATCTTCATCAGGCCTGGAACTGTTAGCAAACTAAACTATGAATCGTTTAATTGAACTTCAGTACGGGTGCCAAGAAATCTCTGATCCAAAATCATGCTAGGAATCTGTAAATGACGAACATGTTTGCAGACAGGTCAGTTAGGAATAATAAATTAAAGAAGCAGTATCACAAGATGCTTATTGTAACTACAATAGTTCGCTAAAGTACCAAAATCTCCAATAAGTCTTAACCTCGCTGGCGAAGAACAACTATGAGAATAAGACTCATATGTCCACCTCAATGATACATACTTAAATGCCCAAACAGCATATTTAACAGAAAAAAGACATTAAGTATAGTGTTTACCTTTTCTCCAAAAAACATTTTCGTGTTATTTGCAATTGATTCGATGAACCTAAGCTCCAGGAATTCAGGTGTAAGTTTGAGCTTATTTGCTTCTCCTTCCTTCATGACCCTGCATATGAAAGTAACATTATTTGCAATAATCGAAAAACACAGACATAAAAGTGTCTAGTGCTATACTTCAAATGACAGACAAAATATGTCAATCAGAGTTTTAGACCAAAAAACTCAGAAACCAGTTTGGACAATGTCCTTGAAAAGCGAAAAGAAAATAGAAAGGAAAACAATAGCACATGGTATGCAAAGACATCTGAATTTGAATGATTTATCTTCCACTACCTTCAAGCAACCATAGCCAGTGCTGTATTGTAATATAGTTATTACCTAAGATGCGTAGCCACAAAATGTTGTAATCCCTAGCATGCAATTAACCAATTATTGCACATCATAATTTTAAATGCACGGGCCTGTGGTAAATACAAAATTAAATGTACGGACCTATAGTAATTTGCATCTGCAAGGCTCTTTTCCCGAGCTAAATAAATTTCGTTTTCAATTTGTTGCTGCCGCTTAATGCTTTCTTTCTCCATTACTCTCTGCTCCATAACAATCATGCTCACTTGCGCATCTCTTTCTGCCTCTGTAACTGCTTTCTTCTTTTGTGTTTCTGCTTCCTTTTCAACTACTTTCTGCTTCTCCATGGCAATAAGCACCTGGCATCACCACATGTCCCGCAGGTTGTTGTCATCTACGGAAAAGATGCAGTTATAAATGTTAAAGACAGGGCAATCACCTTCGTTCGTTCCTCCTCCATCACCTCATAATTTCTTGCAATCGATTTTGGGATGGTGGGCTTTGTAACACGAACACTAATTATTTCAATTCCAGGGGCGTAACGTGTACAATCATTTTGGATAGCCTCCTTCATTGTTTCATCAATCTGTGCATGCAACCAAGCCTATTGAATTTGATGCCAAACGGACATGTTGCAGAAAGAAAAAATACCCGGTCAAATTTATCGATATAAACTTCTTGAAGTGTATGTGCACTACAAAACTGGTTGATCTCATGATGGATTTTGTCATATATCCAAGTCTTATCATAGCTCACCCCATAATTTAATATGGTTTCATAAACATAGTCCTTTTTTAGACGATTCACCACCTAGTAACAAGACAGTATGTTGCTTTAGCTGTATTCTTGCCTAGTGCTTCAAATAATCAGTAATCTACTTCATACATGATATTTATGCATACCTCTATCTTTTCAAAATATATCATTACCCCACCTTTAGTACCACAGGGTATATCTTTCACCTGTAAATAATTGAGAAATAACTTGGTATAAAGGCCAAGAGAAAAGGAAGGAAAACAAGAGAACACAATTTTGACAACCAGAAAGACTGACCTGATCGGTCTGTATTGTCACTTGTATAGGTTCATACCGGGTGACAAAGGGAAGCATCATGTGAAAACCTAAAAGAACAAGTGATCCAGTATTAATAATTGTGAAGCCAAGAACTTAACTACCAAAGCTCATTGTGGGCCAGTAAGAAGTTCTGTTTAAAGAAATACATAGGTAACCAACCTGGGTCAGAAATGCTTTTCAGAAGTGCTCCACCTCTCCAGTAAGCACCAACATGTCCTTCTGGAATTTGATGAAAGAATCCAACAGAGGATGCTGCTTCTGTGGTTGTTGCCCCACTGGAAACTGCCTGCATGTCAACCAACATTTAAAACATCTCAAACCTTCCAAGATCTATATGAATGTATACGCAATCTGCTAGATGGCTTTGCTTTCAGCTAGATACCTCACTGATCTATAGCAGGGCGTATATCAAGATTTATAATAACTGATAATGAATAGAGAGCTGAGGAAAAGAAAAATAGGTACCAATATTGTAAGCAAAATACACGCCAAGGAGGCCACCATCGCTTAAACGGAGCTCAGCACTATGTTGGAGAACTCATACTGGAAGTGCAACTACTGTGTTCGGAGACCAGTCGTGCGGCTCGCCCAGATTTTTGTGTCTTTTTTTATTTTTTATTACTCTCTAATTTTGGACTCATGATGACAAAGAGGCTTAGGGTTCGAAATTAGAATTCATCGTAACTAGCAAGAATGCCTGCTTATATTTGAGGTTACCGGAAATACACTCATTTATCGTTTATTTTATTGGAAATCCCTAGAAATTTTCATGAAAATGCCCAAAAAAAATGTTGGAAACCTTTTTATGTTATCGAAATTTTTTTAGAATTACCGGATTTTTCAAGGGCTAACCCCCCCAATTTCGAACCCTATGTGGTGAATCGAGGGGAAGGTTCACTTTTTGGTGCTTATACAATGTGGTGAATCCAAAGGAAAGGTAGTCTTATAAATGACCAGAGCTCAAACAAGGTTGGGAATGATCTTTTTGAATTGTGGCACAAAAGGCCATAGAATAAGCAATGTGGTGAATCCAAAGGAAAGGTAGTCTTATAAATGACGCTCAAACAAGGTTGGGAATGATCTTTTTGAATTGTGGCACAAAAGGCCATAGAAGAAGAAGAGTTTTTAACGTCACGCCACTAGGCAGCATTCAACTGGACATGTGACCACACACCACACTACATTGCTCGGAGACCAGTCGTGCGGCTCACCCAGATTTTTGTGTCCTTTTTATTTTTTATTACTCTCTAATTTTGGACTCATGATGACAAAGAGGCCTAGCGTAGGGTTCAAAATTAGAATTCATTATAACTAGCAAGAATGCCTGCTTATATTTGAGGTTACCAGAAATACACGAATTTATCGTGTATTCACCACATTGATTCCAGGGTTCGAAATTGGAGGGGTTAGCCAATATGATTATCATTAGGTGAAATCATATAGAGCTAGCATACTATGGTTGGGTACCAAAAGGCAAAGTCAAAGACAAAGATTTCTTAAAGAAGGCTGAAGTTGTGGAGACATCTTTGAATAGATGCTAAACTTCAATTGGCTATATCTTTGCAAGAGATATTAGTTTTGGTCGAATTTTACTTTCATGGAACTATCGCGGAGCTTAGTTTCTAAATTATGACGATACTTTCTTTGATTCATCTATATGAGTGAGAAATGGGCGAAAGTGTTGTAAGGGGTCAAAGAAGATTGCTTTACTTCTTCACTATTAAATATAATTCTCAAGAAGGCTATTGCTTTTTCCTAGAGCTTCTGTTTATCTAGGTCTATAACATATTGCTATCCCTAAGCCAAATTTTTGGAGTTTTATATTATGGGTTGTTGGCTCGAGGAGAGGAGATACAAGTTGGTATATGGATGTTGGTCGCCACATATGCCTTAAGCTTTATGTTAAAGCTTGACATTGCTAATTGAATGGTCCGTTTGGGTGTAGAGCTCCTTTAAATAGGACCTATTGATGAATGTTTAAGTAGTTTGTAAAATTCTGAAGTATAAATATAAAGCAATCTCACATTCCTCAAAGAAAAGCGGTGGAGTTTTTTCTCTGTTAGAGTTGAACTGATTGAAAACCTTGCCTCAACATGAGAACATTGTCTCAATTATAATAGGGATCAGGCTTGTTGAAGTATAATGTCTATATTGGATTTGACTTATGTCCTTTAATATATTGTATGGCCAATCCTGCATTATTCCTTCACCATCCCCACCTCATCCGTGCTCCGGAAAAAGAGAGAAGGGGGATCAACTATGGTCCATATGGGCCCATATGTATGCATACGCACTATGTGACGTGCATTGCTCATCCTATGTATTATGTAACATAATAATTCCATCCCATATTACATGGCATGATCACCTTTAATGGTTTGATACATTACCACCCTAGTTGCACTTCTAGTATACAAGAATGACATTTTTGTTGGCATTCTTATGTGGAAATAGTGCAGCAAAAATAGATCTGCAGGGTAAAAGGCGGGAATGCAAGTAAAAGAGGAGACACAGCTGAAGGGCGACATTCAGGGATAGAAACTATGCCATGTGGCAAGATGCAATAGGTTCTGTGGCCAGAATTGCACCCACCGTGACATTCACGTTTCTAGTAATGGTCTTACTACTTCCTTGCTTCTAAATTATTACTTCCTTGCAATGTCTAAATTTTAGCCAACAAGGAAATTCAATGCCAAAAAAAAAACAAGTACCCTTCCTCCCTTTGCCTCCCAAGACAACGAAATTCCATTTCCTTATCTTGGTTTGAGAGTTTAACTAGAGTCCTTGCATTCAAAAGAACAATTCAAAATAATGTACAAAAAAAAAGTCACGTACCCTCTTGGGAAGCTGGGGAGTGCCAAATCCTACCTATTAACGACATAATAGAACAAGTTTTTAGCACAAGGTTGCATCAATGCTATTGAATGCCGATAAAGCAAACAAATTGGATTTACGAAGAAGAAATACTCTGTTTTTGTATATAAACGAATTTGAAACTAGTATTTAATCAGCAGATTTTTAGCAATATAAAGCGTCAGCTCTGAAGTCAAGCTTTTGTACATACCTGCAGAATAGCTGCAAGCTGCAGAATGAAGGAGAGCCGAAGCAGGATTGCCATAGCCGGCCGCTGCGCTACGGGTCAAGTCGGTCGCCTTGACCTGTTCCGTGTGTTTCGGCTTTGTTTTTATAGGCATATTTTGTCTTGTCCGGTAAGATCCTTCCATGCAATTGCAAAATGCATAGACCTTGACTTATCATAATAGAGCCCCACGACATCGTCGAATATTCAAATGCAAAATTATATCCCAATACGAATATTCAAATGCAAATTTATACCCCAATGAGAAATGGCCTACGTAATCAACATTGAAATTCAACTTTATCCAATTCACGCAACCCATCGACGGCTGAGATTCTACTACCGGAAGCCGCAGTTACCTATGTGGCATCACATGCCCTAAAAAAAATTAACTATCATAGCCAGATGTATGATTCCACTAAGCCGAAGGTAGTTCTTCCACAACAATATCTACTATGTTGGTCTTGATTCGTGTCAAGATCTGGCGAGTGGTAATTGTTGCTGCTGGCAAAAGACGGGAGGAATTCCCTAACAGTTAGGCTATTGTTGCATCCACATCCTCACCTGAAGCAAAATCCGATGCTCAATTACTTCCATTACTGGAATCACAGAAAAGAACTTACGTTATGAGTCATGGACGGGGATTGGCTGGAATCTCACCCTAAGTTGGCTCTGGGTCTTCTAAGACATCACACTTAAATCGAGTAGAAATATTCTGCCATACACTAATATACCTTGTCTACAATAGCACAATGTCACATTGCAGTGGAGTGAGTTTAATTTATGAATGTGACCTTCATCTCTCATCTATCTTACCTGCCCAACCCGGCACTTCAATTACACTTCAGCTCGTGGTTAATGTTACTATCCAAAATGTGGGGCCTTTGATAACATCTACATCATAACAACAAGTAAGAATATAGAGAGTGATTACTCATTAACATAAGGCTTGGTATCCTTAAAACTATGACAAAATATCTCAATGCCGGCACATACAATTAAAAGCTACGGGTTTTGCTTGCCTAGTCCCAGAAAAACATATAACAATGATGGACATCCATTGTAGACCCACTAGTAAAAGAGGAAGAAAATAGTAAATTCCACTCATTAATTATAGACTCTTTCCTTAAGTGTAGAAACACAACATTTTCTTTATGGCTACATCTCGGTCGTTGGTTGGCCAAATAACCTGCCTTTAATTGCCCTCCTGAGACCGGCAGATGGACTCGCGAGGCACGTAAGGACAAGATTTTTCAATGCTGTCAACATGGTGCCATTAAGGATGAGGGCCATACACTTCTGATCTGCCCAGCATTCGATCGAATCCGGGCATGGTATGCTCCATTAGCTATGTCTAGCCAGCCATTTCATGTGCTATTGAACAAGGCCTCCGTGGATTTGCTAGGACCATACCTACAAGAGGTCTACTTATTGCAATATTGATTTGTGGTTTTCTACTACTGTACAGTATACTAGCATACTTATTACCGCTAAGGTTTTCTAATCTTGAAAGTGATACGTTTGCTGCTCTCTTTGTTTGGGTCCCATAGGCCGATTGATCTCCGTGGACGATAAAAACACTATTCTATTCTATTCTATTCTTAATTTCAACCTGGTTCTTCATGTATTTGACCATTTATTTTAGCTTTTCATAGTATATACATTTGGTATTTTGAAAATAAGTTTCGCAAGCTAGTGTTAGGATGTTTGCCATATCAGATGGTGTGTATATATGCTTAACTAGGACATAAATTTCTTTCTTACACTCAAAGTCGATGACTATGGCAATACAATGCGCGAAAACATCATTCCGCCTACTTTGCGACCCGATGATCACTCGGGGTAGCAGGCTGGAGAGTAATGAAGCTACCAATGACCACATTGAAGCATCCCCAATTGTCTTCAAATGCGGTTGAACTGGTCGCCATCTATAAGCAAAAAAAGAAGAGGTTAGAAAAACAGGAAATGATAAATGATCCAAGAGCTTGCGAAGAATATCTGGGTGCAGACCTTGGACGAGATGCAATGGTGATAAGAAGAAGCGCGAGAGAGGAATATAGGGTTTTTATAGACAGGGGAAAAAGACAAAAGTTTTGGCAATGATACCCCCCCCCCCCCCCCCCCCCC
>JAANSK020260695.1:0-12404 GCA_011763485.2 Isoetes engelmannii | reverse complement strand
TTCGCCCTGAAAAGGGCTGGCGGCGGTGAGCCGAGCTGGCGGGCCGTGAGCGGCGGAGCCACGAGCGGCGCCGCCAGCGAGGCTCACCGCCGTCGCCCTTTTCTGGGCAAAAAATCTCCCACGTGTCCTTTACCTTACATAAAGGTAAGGGGGGGCATTTTTGCCCTGCTGCATGTATGCCACGTGTGTGACACGTTGACAATCTATAAAAGTGAAAATGTCCACCTGTGCATCCTTTTTCTTTTTGGCTATGGCTCCGTCGCCATAGCCGTGCTCTTTTTTATGGCGATCTTTGTTGTGGCGATGGCGCTATGATCAAGGAGTCGTTATATAGGTTGTAGCTGGGATTTGGAGTCGTCGTAGCAATTTTGGAGTGGTTTGGAGTGGATCAGATCTGTTTGGAGTAGCTTGGAGTCGATTGGAGGCATTTTGGAGTCGGTTGAAGCCATCTTGGAGTCGCTTTGAGCCATCTTGGATCTGTTTGGAGTCGCCCTAGCCATTTTAGAGTCGCTTGGATTGGGTCACATCTGCCATAGCCATAGGTACACTCTTTCCTAGCTTCTTTTCTGTGTCATAAAGTGCTCTGTTCATAAAGAGCTGTGTTTTCATTCTCTGTTTTCATAAAACGCCAGGGTATCTTATCTGATCCGTTCTTAGACAGATCTAGAAATAGATTGCCAGTTATCGCTTCACAAATTTACTCCATACATGCAGGTTCGTGAGGATTTTGGCTACTGCACCCTAATCCGGCGCATTCCGGCGCATTTTTGAAGTGGTTATTCTATTTTGGAGTTGCAGTTGCTTCATATGCGCTTATGCTGCCGAAGAACAGCTTCTGATCATGCCGAACTTGGCCGTGGATCACTTCTAAGGCTTGATCCGGTTGCTTCTGCCCATAAATTTCCTGTTTTTGGTGTTCTTGGCATTTCTGTGTTTTCTGAAAGCATGGAGATCTGTTTGTTTGTTTGTTTCACGTTCCCTTTTCTTTAAATCCTGTACTACCATTATTTATGGAGTTTATGATTGTACAAAGCAAGTCTGTATGTAATGTGAATTTCTGTGTAATATGAATTTCTGTGGAAAAGTGACCAAAAAATGATGTCACCAGCGAAAAATGATCTGCCCATCGAGGGAACTTTTACAGGATTTAAAACAGTCTAAAAAAGGGTGAAAAATGCCCCCCCTTACCTTTATGGTGGGACAAAACTTGTAACTTATTAAATTTTTTCCCTCACTCCTAAGGTTGTAGATTCCTAGCTTTTCTTGTGGTTGAAATTCCTAGCTTTTCTTGTGACACATTTTTGGTAATCTTTGGACATGAAGTTTATGGCTAAATCGTCCTTATGGCTAAATCTTGGCCCTTCGGGCAGCAACAAACCGTACTCAAATTTGAAAGGCTACCCCTAATTTGGCAAAAACAATTTACGCCTTTCACATGACAGGAATTTGGCTACCCCTAATTTGGCAAAAACAATTTACGCCTTTCACATGACAGGAATTTTTTCAAATTTAATGCAAGACAAATTCAAATGACAGAAACCAATTTTTATGTGGGAAAAAAAAACTAGCAGAAACGCAGGATTGGGGAAAGGGTGGGATAGGAGAAACAAAGAAGAACTGGAAAAGAAGACGAGAGGAAGCTTTACTAAGGAGCCAAACTAGGATGGCATTAAAGGTTACTATGAACCGTGGTTTGATTGCAACATGTCTTCGTAGCAAATAAACATTTGAAACACCTAATGGACCATGATGCCTTTGCGTCTCCTGTTTGGTCGTACAAACATGAGAATTATGATTGCACATTATTCGACTCGATAGTTCTGGCATCTCTATGTTTTGGGGTGCCACAACGAAATATGAATAAGAAGAGTTTTAGGTTCAAAGATTATGCTTCCATTGGCAAATCAAATGCAGAGGTCCAATGCTTTTAATTTATAATCTACCAAATATGTCAGAAACAAAGCCTGAATTCAGTAGAAATTTTTTTTGAGCAGGGATTAGACTAAACAAAGGTGCATAAGACAATCCCATAATGCTAACTTCAAAATTTATTTGGTAAGCAAACAATTATATCTTGTGGATGAATTCATATGCATGAAGCCCACACTTTGCTATCAAGAATAGTAGACCCATGAAATAAGATTGAAATTCAGAAGCATAGAAGAAACAATTGGGCTAGATTCTATTCAAAGTCAAGAAAGAGTTTTAGCAAGACTTTATTTCTAGCAAAATAGCAGCAATCATTATTCTAACAAGGCATCACGAAATTCTCATACTAAATACCAGAAGCAACCTCCAACACTATAGGGATGCATTGTACTTGAGCTCCGCCTGGAAATGGCTTGAAATGTAGGCTCATTTGGATTATTGCTGTTATTTATAAGCATAGGCATTCCAGAAATAGGGAAAGATCTTATCTAACTGTTTATCACAAACAAGTCTTCTCATACAAGTATTTGTAGTGTGTGGATGTCACATATGCAAAGCTATAAGATACAAAGTAATATATATACTGAAGAACTTGAATAAGAATGGAAAAGTCTCTGCCGCAGAAATGACTGAGTTGCATGATGCCCTCAAAGAAGCGACAACTTCTATGATGAATCTCAAAACAAATTTCGTCATTTTGAGATGTTCTTAGTGTTTAGAAGGCTGCTGGATAGGTTATTATGGTTCACCTTCTAGGCAAGCTTGGCATTTGGCTTTGGATATGCAGTCTTACTCTCTCCTTTGTGTTGGCTGATCAGTCATTATGGCTTGTGCTTTTCTTCACCAAACTGAACCATGGAAGTCAGCCAATTCTTACTTTATCTTTGCATGTTATCAAGCTAATGTCAGCCTTCTTCAGTTGTGCTCATCTGATGATTAGTCTAATTGCATTGGGTATTGCCTTACTAGCAGATACAGGAGGGCACTTCATACGGCTTAACCACAAAGAACTATTGCTTGGGATTGAAAAGGAGATCCCAACTATGCCATTAAGCATATGTGAGAAAAGATTAAACAATGATTGAGGCAGAAGAAGGTAGGGTGGTATTTGAGACAACAAGAATAAATATGCCATTAAGTTCATCGTACTCTTGCATGATCACAAAATATTGCCTTCATATGTATTCTGTATATACGGGTACGTCGTTCACTATCAATAGGATGTCTTCTATATGAGCTAGTTAACAATATTGACGCATAGATATGTGCTTAACATCAGCAAAGAAGCGTAATTGTTGTCTTTCATGGTGTTGTGTTTCCTTCTGGAATAGAGGAAATGGTTTATAGTGTGTGCTGAAGAGACAATGGTGTGTGCAACATTGCAGTTCCATTTTTATTCTAATCGAAGAACGGAAGGAATTTTTCAAAACAAAAACAAATCAAGTCTAACAGTCTACAAAATCTATGGCCGATACAGGATGAAGTCACTAACCTGTTCTACGAAACACGATGCAAGATGCAGTCACGAACCTGTTCTATGAAGCACGATGTAGGATGCATTCATGAAGCTGTTCTACAAAACAAAACAAATGCAGTCCTTTGGGACATGGTCTAGTGGAAAGACCTTAAACCGCCACACTCGAGGTCACGGATTCAAACCTGACCAATATTGGTCTAGTAATGGGGATCTTAAACTTTCATTGCCCTAAGGTCACGGGTTCAATTGCCCTAAGGTCACGGGTTCAAGTATGACCAATTGGTCCTATGGTAGAGACCTTAAACCTGCCATGTGTAATGGATAATCATATACAAATCACGGGTTCAAGTATGACCAATTGGTCTTGTGGTAGAGACCTTAAACCTGCCATGTGTAATGGATAATCATATACAAAGCAGCTCCTAGCCTTGTGGTAGAGACCTTAAACCTGCCATGTGTAATGGATAATCATATACAAAGCAGCTCCTAGCCTGTGGTAGAGACCTTAAACCTGTTCAAGTATGACCAATTGGTCCTGTGGTAGAGACATTAAACTTGCCATGTGTAATGGATAATCATATGCAAAGCAGCTCCTAGCCTGTGGTAGAGACCTTAAACCTGCCATGTATAATGGATAATAACATGCAAAGTAGCTCCTAGTATAGAATTGAAATGATCGCGCTTAGGAGTACATTGGCTTCCATGCGATGACCAATTGGTCTTGTGGTAGAGACCTTAAACCTGCCATGTGTAATGGATAATCATATACAAAGCAGCTCCTAGCCTTGTGGTAGAGACCTTAAACCTGCCATGTGTAATGGATAATCATATACAAAGCAGCTCCTAGCCTGTGGTAGAGACCTTAAACCTGTTCAAGTATGACCAATTGGTCCTGTGGTAGAGACCTTAAACTTGCCATGTGTAATGGATAATCATATGCAAAGCAGCTCCTAGCCTGTGGTATTAAACCTGCCATGTATAATGGATAATAACATGCAAAGTAGCTCCTAGTATAGAATTGAAATAATCGCGCTTAGGAGTACATTGGCTTCCATGCGATCTGTAGAATAAAATAAAGAAGACCTTAAACCTGCCATGTGTAATGGATAATCATATGCAAAGCAACTCCTAGCATGTGGTAGGGACCTTAAGCCTGCCATATGTAATGGATAATCACATGCAAAGCAGCTCCTAGCATAGAATCGAAACGATCGCGCTTAGGAGTACATTGGCTTCCATGTAATCTGTAGAATAAAATAAAGAAGAATGTAATCATGACGTCGTGATGAATAAACTGAGCATCGAATTGGAATGGTCTGTAGAATAAAATAAAAAAGAATGTAATCATGACCTTAAACCTGCCATATGTAATGGATAATCACATGCAAAGCAGCTCCTAGCATAGAATCGAAACGATCGGCTTAGGAGTACATTGGCTTCCATGTAATCTGTAGAATAAAATAAAGAAGAATGTAATCATAACGTGGTGATGAATAAACTGAGCATCGAATTGGAATGGTCTGTAGAATAAAATAAAAAAGAATGTAATCATGACGTGGTGATGAATAAACTGAGCATAGAATATGTGTAATAAAATAAAGAAGAATGTAATCATGACGTGGTGATGAATAAACTGAGCATAGAATTGGAATGGTCTGTAGAATAAAATAAAGAAGAATGTAATCATGACGTGGTGATAAATAAACTGAGCATAGAATCGGAATGATCGCGTCTAACAAAGAAAAAAAGGCACATCCTTCAGTTAAAAAAAAAAAAAAAAGTCGACAAATAAGGGCTTAATTTTTAAAGGGTTTTTCTTGTTTTAGAACCGTTAGATTGAGAAATAGCACATGTTATGGTTATGATGAAGACACCTCATAAAACATGATGTGGCAAACTAGGTGGATAGGCTAGAATTGCAAAGATTGTTGTAGCAGGGTTAGCAAGCCTGTTGATTATTTAAATGTTTATAAATAATATATTGAGTCAGCTATTGTTTAGCCACACATGGGCTGGGAGGTCGACCTCAAAATATTGTCGTCAAAAAAATCGTCGACCATTCCTACTGGTACATAGATCAAACGGTTGTCAGCAGCTAGGGTTTTGGTGTTGCATTGGACATTGGCGATGGCAGGGAGGATCTTCAGCCGCAGTGGCTTACGTGCATTACGATTTACCGCCACCTCTAGCAAAGGCATTGCTTCAGGATTTACAGGTATGCAGTTCTTGCCATGAAGATAAGGTAAACATTATGGTTATATAGTTAAATATGGTTTTTTTTTATACATTCTTCAGGAAACCTCAAAGCAAAACATGCTGGATCTCTAATCTTGAGCAATGACTTTAAGGGAAAAATCTTGCCTAACTGTTTGTCACCAAGCAAGTCTTTGGATACAAGTCTTTGCGGTGTGTGGCTGTCACATATACAAAGCTATAAGACGCAAAGTAATATAAAACCTGAAAAGCTTGATGAGAATAAGAACGAAACAGACTCTGTTTCTGAAGTAACTGAGTTGCGTGATGCCTTCGAAGAAATGGCAACTTCTATGATGAATTTCAGAACAGCTTTGGTCATCCTAGGATGTTCTCAATTTTTAGGAGGCTGCTGGATAGGGTATTATGGTTCACCTTCTGGCAAGCTTGGCATTTGGCTCTGGGTGTGCGGTCTTACTCTCTCCTTTGTGTTGGCATTCCTTGTTGATCAGTCATTGAGGCCTGTGCATTTTTTCACCAAACTGGAGCATGGAAGCCAGCCAAAGATTCTTACTTTATCTTTGCATGTCGCCAAGCTGATGTCAGCCTGCTTCGGTCGTGCTCATCTGGTGATTAGGCTAATTGCATTGGGTATTGCCTTCATCTTACTAGCAGATATAGGAGGACATTTTATGAGGCTTAACCACAAAGAACTATTGTTAGGGATTGAAAAGGAGGTTCCGACTGTGCCATCAAGCACATGTGAGGAAAAATTAGAGAGTGATTGAGACAGGAGAAGGTAGAGTAGTAATTGCGAGCACAAGAATGTCTATACATGCCATTAAGCTTGTTACAATCTTGAATGATCACAGAATTTTGCCTTTATGTGCTCTGTATATATGGGTATGTCACCCGCTGTCAATGAGAGTCCTCTATATGAGCTAGTTAGCAATACTTAGAGATAGATTATGTGTTGGAAAACAGCAATGGAATGTAACTGATGTCTTTAATGGTGCTGTGTTTCCCTCTGGAATAAAGGAACTGGTTTATACTTTGTGGTGAAGAGACTGTGGTGCAACATTGCAAATCTAGCTTTATTTCTATTCCTACTATATTAACTGACACAATCCCAGCCTTCGAAGGTTCTCGATGTTAAGCTGATAACTTGGAAGTGTGAGATCTTTTACTGGTCTCCATTTCTTAATGTCATCTCATTGCACTGTCATCTGCATTTTGCAGCGGCTGAATTTGGAGAGAACTCAACCAATCCATCTGTTTCTAGATCATCTCCTATATTTCTAAAATGCATCTGAAACAACTCCATCTCAATGCTCTCATTCCATATAATATCTTGATGCTGGTACTTGAAGCATAACCTCAAATTCTGAATACCAAAACATGAAATGCAAATTTTGAGGTTCTGAATTCCACGAACTGGAGAAAGAAGTTTACTTTTGCCATGTTTAGTTGATTCGATTTTTATAATGCATACTCCGAAGGCAGTGTTTTTTGATGGAATGGATCTACTTATTAAAAGCATTGTTTATAACCATACTGCAGCAGGATTTTATTTACGTGAAGAGGTTTATGTCTTTTGGAGCATGTTCATTTTATTTGGTAGATGTTAGATCCATAGTTTTTAGATTCAAAAACTGGCGACAGACTAGAGTTCCCTTTCGCTTGAACCCCAATGTGGGCTGGATTTCTGGAATAAAAATCTATTTGCCACTGACGCTAGGCACAATCCGATCAACTGTAATTTTGCGAAAATGATTTATGGTTCCTATGGAGCTACTGCATCATTGTGTTATTGGTTTTCAGGAAATAAATGGACCAAATGAGATTCACTCATGCATGCTGTAACTCCAGATTGTTTGGCTTTGCATGAAGAGAATAGTTTTTTTGGTAACCATGCAACCTTCTTATTAATTGAAGTTATTTACGAAGTCAATTATCTGTTCTTTAGATGGCTGAAGATCCTTCAATTCTACATTTAGGATGAAGCATAAAGCATGGACTATGTTTCATTCATATTCATAGTTATCCAGAACGGGAACTTTTTGGGAACTTGGACCCAAAATCCAGAACCAGAACGGGAACGTTTTGGCAACTTGGACCCAAAATCCGGAACGGGAATGGGATGGGAACGGGATATTCGAGTATATTCGACAAATATTCAAGTATATTCAAGGGATATTTGAGGAATTTTTCATGTTCTACTATGAACTAAAGTGGGAACTTGGGAACTCTGAACCCCCGGGAACTAGTTTCGGAAGGGGAACCAAGTTAGGAACTTGTTCCCGGTAACTATGGTTTCATTGCCTCATCTATGTCTTCTTTAGCTTGATCATAATTGTGTTATTGGTGGCCAGGTCTGATGCCTGAAGGTTGTTCGGAACATGTCAAAGTTGTGTGGAACATACGAATAAATTGGCAGTTTTATTTCTTTAGTATGGGAAATGACATAGTATTAACCTCTCGCAATTTGTCGGATTGATGAATGTAGAAACATTCTTTCTCTTAAAGAAAAGCGGAAAAATGAAAAAACATAACTTTAACTCAACTTGTTCAACTTATAGACATTTAACATGCCAATAACGCGAAACAGATGGAATCAGGAATGGGATGGGAATGGGATATTTGAGTATTTCGACAAATATTCGAGTATATTGAAGCGATATTCGAGGAATATTTCATTTTCTACCGGGAACTAAAGTGGGAACTTGGGAACTCTGGACCTTCGGGAACTAATTCCGGAAGGGGAACCAAGTTCGGAACTTAGTCCTGGTAACTATGGTTTCATTGTCTCATTTATGTCTTTTTTAGCTTGATCACAATTGTGCAATTGGTGGCTAGGTCTGATGCCTGAAGGTTGTTTGGAACGTGTCAAAGTTGTGTGGAACATTCAAATAAATTGGCAGTCTGATTTCTTTAGTGTGGGAAATGACATAGAATTAACTTCTCACAATCTGTCGGATTGATGAATGTAGAAACATTCTTTCTCTTAAAGAAAACGGGAAAAAAATGAAAACAAAACTCTAATTCAACTTGTTCAACTTATAGACATTTTACATACCAATAGTTCGTAACAAAATAAACAAGAAACAAATGATTATCGCTCTAATATAACAGACAAAGTAATAGCCGAATAAATAGACAACTCCAAAAAGATGATATAAGTCCTAGTCGAACAAATAGACAACTCCAAAAAGATATTATAAGTCCTATAAAATAAACAAATGAACCTGTAACATGTCTTTATTGCCAGCCAAAATATTGAAAGAATAGAATATATTTTATCATCCACGGAGACCAATTGGCCTATGGGACCCAAATAAAGAGAGAGCAGCAAGCGTATTACTGTCAGAATTAAAAACCCCCACCTTGAACGTTTTCGAGGGAAAAACCTTAGCAGTAATAAGTATGCTGGTAGACTGTACAATTGTATAGCACAATTGATTACTGCACTGAAGGGCAGATCTGAATTCGTACATCCATGACCTCTTAAAGGTATGATCCCAGCAAACCCACGGAGGTCGTACCCAATAGCACATGCAGTGACTGGTCAGGCAAAACCAACTGAATATACCGTGCTCGGATATGAGCATATGATGGACAGACCTGAAGAACATGGCATTCATCCTCAATGGCACCCTGCTGGCAACACTGACAAATCCTGTCCTCGCATACCTCCCTAGTCCATCGGTTGTCTCAATGCGGAGGTGATGCGCACCCGTGTGGATAGAAGCTATCAGTATGCGGTTCTTCATGGGCAAATGGGCGCGTAGGTAGTGATGTGGGCCTCGTGCGAATATGGGATTGACCTGTTGCCAATAGTGTGCCATCTCGACATGTGTCGGAGCATAAACATCCCATAGTTTGCTAAGGAAGCAAGCATCAAGGTACTGCCTCAATTTGTCATGCTCCTTCTTCGTGCATACCTGCACGCACCTGTGTGCCTGTACATCCCATCGAAAGAACCACTGAGCTTTCTTGTCCTTCCAGCAAGCTTTGAGGCATTGTGGATCCATTGCTACAGCTAAAACCAGATTTGGCAAACGAGTATCATCCATACGCACTACCTTTACTACCTTCTAAAAGTAAATGATATGGCGGCTAGTGCGGCCTTCTAGAGGGGTAGGAAACCCGTCTCATGCAGCAGGATCTGATATGGAACTATGGACTTTACCCCAAGTGTTCGTGCTAAGAAGGCCTTCTATAACTATTCTAGCTCATTCTAGGTGGCCAGTGATATTATCGGACCCTACACTTCTACCCCGTATAGGAGAACAGGCTCGACCAGGGCCCTGAAGAGGTGTGACTGGTGACTCTAGACATATAACTTTGCCTTGTGGTTGTTGTTCTGCGTGGCATATAGAGCGTTCCAACCTGCTACGACGCGCAACCTGATGCAAGCATCCCAGTGTGTGGTGCCAAGAAACTCGATTCCCAAATACTTGTATGTAGGAGCCACCTCCATATTCTGTCCGTGATAAGTGAAGGAGGGAGATCTTGACAGACGGGAGGATGAAACTAGCAATACTCTAGTTTTGACCAAGTTAACCCGCATACCAGTGAACCGACAGAAAGTGTCTACAACATCTAGGTGATACTGCATGTCTTGCAGAGTGTAGACCAATAGGTCAATGTCATTAGCATACATGAATTGGTGAATTATATGGTGCATGAGCTGAGCGCCTATCCACCTCCCCTCCCCCGTGTTCAGCAAGCCAATCTTCTAATTGATCAATATACAGGCCAAAGAGCGTCGGGAGAGGGGCATCCCTAGCGCACTCTAATATTACTGATGACAGGTTTTCCTGACAGTGTCAGACGACCTGAGCATGTCTCATATACCTATATATTGCATTTTGCAAGTCGACTGGTGTCCCCAGCTGCCTCAATATGTCCCACAACCGAGGTACAGTGTCAAAAGCTTTGGCAAAATCTACAAAATAAAACAACAGTACAGGTCTTGCTGGCGGCTGCTATCTTCAATCATGACTCTCAAAGTGAAGATACAATCAACGGTGGAGTGTATGAATCGGAAGCCTGCATGTACGCACCTCCGCGTCTTCTGCCCATATCGTCAGTCATTGCTCAAGGATACCAACCAACATTTTACAAAGAGGGAGTTGACCATGATGGTGCAATAGTTGGCTGGGCAGTGATGGTCATCTGCCTTGTATATAGGAACAACTCTGCTAGTGGTCCACTGCAGGGGAAAGCCTTCCTGCAATGCTCTTTTAAATAACGCCGTCAGGAAGAACAAGGTTTAAGGTACAACTTCAGCCACGAAGGCTAATCTAATCCTTCAAGTTACAATAATACCTCCATCTCAACATCATTCCAGCTCCACAATCAAATTCTTCTACAAGAGACTGGCTTTTTGCCTCTGCAAAGAGCTGCTCTAAAGCATCACCTTATATATTGCTAGAAAGTTATAAGCATGAGAGACTTCCACCTTCCGAACCTCACCTACATAATGGCCATGGGTCCACAACACCTTAAAGCCTGTTGGAAGGAGAAATTAGCCACCTGGTTCTCCAGATGGAATATGCAGGAACAAGGGTGCATATATGTGAATAACAATGAGGGGTGCATATAGGTAAATAAAATAACAATGAGATTCACAATAGCCCCAAACAGTATCTGGATTCTAAGTAAGCACTGCAATAACGGTGCTTCGGAGTTAGTAATAACATCCCACTACAAAATCCAAATTAATCCTACGCTTGCTAGGGGGTTCGCATCGGTACTTGTTAACACATTTGCCTATGAAAAAATGTAGAGCAATTGCATCCATTCGCATAGGGGCACACCACATCAGAATCGAGATGGATATATGGTCCTAGGAAGAGCGAGAAAATAGGATCTGTCAACGCTGTCCGTTAGGGCTCATTGAAGATGAAAGCCACACCCTTCAGCAACGCGCAACATTTTCACCTATACGGGTACGATATGACGAGGTACTTACACCCAGTCAACCATTGCATGTAATGGCATTGATTCGAGCCATCAGATTGAGATTCTAGAAGGGGTCGAGCATGCATGTCTCACATGCATGCATTTTTCTGGTGGGAGATCGTTATTTTAGGCGTGGTTCTTCAGCAACATCTCAGCGGCGCTTCCTCGTCGTCTCTCAGTAGTACAATGTTCTCTTCTCTTCCCTTTGAACCCAGGCAGGGGAGGGGCTTCTCTCTGCTTGGCTTGAACAATATGGCATCTCTTTTCATGCTATGGCATGTTCCTTCTCATCTTTACCTCTTCTTAGGTCTTCATCCTTTGATCCTCATCCTCAATCCCATTTGCTAAAGAAAGTTCTCTTCTTTTTGGGAGTTTTTGTCGTTTTCATGCGAACCCCATTCTAGAATGGCATAGATCCGAGCCATCGGATCGAGATTCTAGAAGGGGGCGAGCACTCGGCGCTTCCTCGTCGTCTCTCAGCAGTACATTGTTCTCTTCTCTTCTCTTTGAAACCCCCCCCCCCTTCCAAAAACCATAATTTATTGTTATCGTACTTGTCGTGTGGCACGCGTGACCAACCCCTCGCTTTTCGAAGTTTTGTGGCATGGCACCCTGAACAACCCCTCGCTTTTCGAGGTTTTTTCTTTTATTTTTTTGTGTTTTAGTGTTGGTGATGTGCAGGTACAACTTAACAAGCGGCAACACCTCGACTTCTCCATTCATGGGTTTTTGGGAGCGATTTTCAGCCATACATTTTGTCAAAGCCCCTTGCCAAAGGCTTATCACTAGGGTTTTTCCTCGAATCCGAAGGGCGGGGGGGGGGGGGGGGGGGGGGGAA